>CAUYON010146556.1:0-37271 GCA_963573935.1 Arctocebus calabarensis
ATCGATGGGCTCTTGGGCTTCTTCCATGACTTAGCAATTATGAATTGGGCTGCAATAAACAATCTGGTACAGATATTTTTGTTGTTCTGTAATTTTTGGTCATCTGGGTATATACCCAGTAAAGGAATTATAGGATCAAATGACAAGTCTATTTTTAGATCTTTGAGTATTCTCCAAACATCTTTGTTGGCGTGGATGTGGAGATAAGGGAACACTTCTACATTGCTGGTGGGAATGTAAACTAATACATCCATTTTGGAAAGCAATGGATTGTTTTGCTACCCATATATGCTAACCACTTACAAAAGTTCTATCAATTTATAAATCATCAGCATATAAAGACTGAGGTGAGTTTTACTTACTATTTACTTAATGATAACATGAATTACATTAACTCTGGAGATAATATTAAATAGGGTGAATATTGTGCTTAAGGGACAGACAGTATTAAGGGAAAGAGCCAGAATTTGTGACTGTAAAAAATCATTTATAAATTATTTCAGTTTGATATTAAGAAACTACATTTCTGATATTACTGAAATAAATTATTTTAGGGAGCACAATTCAATTAATTTATTTCTGGATTGTATATACCACCTAACATTTGAGTTATCTATATTCACAATTGAGAGACCAGATTTTTAATTCATTTTTATTATTGTTTGTACTTGAATTTTCAGAGGCTATGTTTCTCACAAATAAGATTTAACTTATGCTTAAATTTTATTAAAATTTCTTACAAGCAATATTTAGTTTCTATAACAGGATATTATTTTTCTAATGGAAAATTATGACTAGAAGGAATATTCTTTATTGCTGAGTTTGTCAAGAAACTACACAAAACAAGCAAGTAACTGCTATTTTCATGCACCAATGTGTTCAAGGTCCAAGCTAACAGTATAAAAAGGGAAAAGGAAAAATGAAAAGGTATTAAGTTACAAATAAACTGCCATTAATTGTAGATGACATGATAAAAATCAGTGATAATCTGTAAACAAATCATTTAAATAAAACAATTAAGTTTGCAGGATATGATATAAATATAACCAATAAACAAATACTTTAATCAAAAAGTGTGCAGTATCCAAGAGAAACACAACTAAGATACGTAAGGTATACACCATATTTATGAATAAAGAGATCTAATACCGAACTTTGACTTTAAGAAATGTTTACAAAGAACAGAACTAAATATTTAGTTGTCAATAAAGAAAACCATATACAGGGTATATGAAGACCTTCCAGAATATGACATCAAAACCTTTAAAATATTTTTGTAAAAGTTATGACAGTAGCTTTTTAAATTTAGAAGTAAAGAATTGGTTATGTGTTAAATTTATAAAGTGAAATATTCATATATTTTGATATATTACAGTAGGAAACATAAGTTATATAATCAAATGTAATATAAATATAATATATACAAGTGTACAAATATCAAATTATATAAATCAGTTTTAAGACACACTAATCATTCAAGGTTGAGTCAAGAAAAGAAACAATATGTAGTTCAAGCGTTATAGATTTAATACATGCATTATGCTGGGGGAAAACAGTCAGGGAAGGCCACAGGGTGATGTTGGTTGCATTCCCAGACTACAGGTAGGTATGAAATTTTTAAGAGACATAGAAAACCTCTGCTATTGACTATACTGTTGACACCAGAGCAAAAGTTTTGCTTTTCAGTAAAAGAACTAGAAGGAAAAAAAGCTTAACTCATCCAAAGCATGTAAACTGAGGAGAGTCTCAAATTTAAATGTAAACCAAAGTCATAGTTATAGAAGAATATCAATAATATAAAATACTTATTTGAAATTTTCAAATGTGAAAAATCTTAAAATGTTAAGTTAAAAAAATGAAACTGTGCAATCAATAGTTCAGAAATTGTTCTATAAGAGTAGAAAAATTCATAAGATAATATTTCCCAATACAAAGAAGGGAAGATCACTGATCTGGGTGATGGGCAAAAGGATTTTGGTTATATTTCTTCTTATAGATTTAAATAGACATTAAATGTTTAAATATAATGTGCCTTTAAAATTCACTAATAAAGAGAATACTATATCCCAGATAGTCAATCTATTTCATAGTGTAAATGCCCACACTAAAGAAACAATGTTTCATATACAATATATTTAATTACATGTGTACATACATATACATACTCATATATATGTATGTATACACATTCCCACTTACTGAAAAAATATACAAATAAATCAGTGTTTTGGATGTCTATATATGCATTGTCACATGTCACTTCTGACACCTCTTGTCAGGGTCCAGGACTGGCCAGGTCTCTGGCCCAGCTTAACTAGGTTCTGAACACGGGCCACTAAGTTACCTTTCTCAGGTAGTTTTTCTTAGGTGCCTGAGGGCGATCTATGTTAGCTGGAGAGAGAGAGAGTCTTAGAGAGAGTAAAGCAGTCTTCTTAGAAAGATAGATCTTAGTCTTTAGTAGAGCTTAGTAATCTTCAGCAGAGAGACGCCATGCTGGCGTTCTGCAGGCAGAAGAAGAGACAGTCAGAGTAACTGTGATAGAATGCGCATGCTCCCTGACTGCCTTCTCCTCCAGCTAATATAAGGCTGATCTGGTGCCTCTCAACACCACAGGTGTAGAGACTGCCAATTCACCACTGCTCTCATCTCACAAGCTCTGTTAGAGAGCTAACTCCCTCTCCATGCCCTTTTCAACAAAGTTCCATTATTAAGCTATACAGGTATTCTCACTGCTAGACATAGGCTATATGGGCTGCAACAATGCATATATTATATTTCTTCATCTTAGTGAGATTTTCAAATAAAACATGTTAGTGAACAGGGGCTAGAAATAAAAGGGAGTTGTTTAAAATTGAATTCTGATGATTTTGACCTAAAAATAAATATTTCCATACTAACAAGGTTCTGAATCTTCCCCTCCACCAAGTTTTAACTAAATGCTCCTGGACAAATTTAATGTAGATAAAGGACACCTATCTTTGATTCTTCAAAACTTTGCCTGAGGTGTAAAGTTGAAATTACAATAATAAAATCAGTACTAAATACAGGTATATTGTTAAGCTGAGTGGTTCAAATCTGACCTAGCAAACCCTGAATACATATGTTTTGAAATTCAAAATGTGCCTTAGTTTCTTATATAAAATTAAAATAATATATGGAAGAAATCATCTTAAGGTCTCAACATTTTTCTAACTTTCAAAACAAAGATAGGAGTTTCAGTTAGCCATGACTTACATCATTTATCTAGATATTTAATATCATCAGCCTTTCAGGACTTGATGTCATGTTTGCAATCAAATCTTAATGAGAATTCTTCATGGCTTATTCTGATGTCTAGTTTGACGTCGTCACATCAAATGGAGTTAATGTTCACATTTTATTAAGAGTTTATTCCTCCAAATGATCTTACTTTTATAATTATTTTGTTGAAAAACACTATGAAAAATTTACGTGACTTTATATACATTCAAAACTACATTGCAAGTTTTTTTTTTATAAACTTAAGTGTCATTTTTTTTACATGGATATATTGAGCAGTGGTGTAACCTAGACAAGGTATACGTAACTTGAATAACAGTAAATAATTTCTCATCAACCATTTCTCCCACATCTCTACTCTTACGAGTCTTCAATGTCTATCAGTCCACGGTCTATGTCCACATGGACACATTATTTAGCTCCCACTTAAGTGATAACATGCTGTATTTGATTTTTGTTTCACTGAAGATAATGGCCTCCAGTTCCATCTGTGTTTCTACAAAGACATAAGTTTGTTTTTTCATTGCCAAGTAGTATGTCATTGTGAAATATACTATTATATATGTACATTTTCCTTATCCAATCATCAATTCATCAACATGAAAGTTGATTTTATTTCTTTGCTATTGTGAATAATGCTGAGATACTATTCAATATATTTTTTTATTTTTTTTATTTTTTGAGACAGAGCCTCAAGCTGTCACCCTGGATAGAGTGCTGTGGCATCACAGCTCACAGCAACCTCTAATTCCTGGGTTCAAGTGAGTCTCCTGCCTCTGCCTCCCAAGTAACTGGGACTACAGGCGCCCGCCACAATGCCCAGCCATTTTTTTTTTTTTTTTGGTTGCAGCCATCATTGTTGATTGGTGGGCCCAGGCTGGATTCAAACCCGCCAGCTCAGGTGTACATGGCTGGCGCCTTAGCCTGTTGAGCCACAGGCGCCGAGCCACTATTCTATATTTTTAATATAATAATTTCTTTTCCTTTGGGTAGATAGTAATAGAGTTGTTGAACATTTAAAAACATTATGATTTAGGCTTGGTGCCTGTTGCACAGCAGTTATGGAGCAACATACACCAAGGATGACAAGTTCGAACCAGCCTGGACCAGCTAAACAACAATGACAACTGTAACAACAGATAGTCCGATGCTGTGGCAGGTGCCTGTAATCTCAGCTACTTGGAAAGCTAAAGCAAGAGAATCACTTAAACCCAAGAGTTTGAGGTTACTGTGAGCTGTGACACCATGGCACTCTACCGAGAATGACGTAGTGAGACTGTCTCAAAAAAAAAATAAAATTATAATTTAAAAATACAAATTCCTTCTAATCAAAAAGAATAAAAGTACTTTAAACATACATATTTTGTCTGTATTTTTCAATGTACTGTCTTCTATATTTTTCTCAGGTTCTTCAAAAAAATGCATTTTCTCTTCTGTGAAAAAGTAATCTCAGGGTTAGTCATCATTTGGAGAAACATCTATGAATTCTGAGGATGCTGGAAAGGAGAGGGAAAGATTCACCCATTTTGTTAATTACAGCACTGTAGCAGCTTACAGTGAGTTCAATTTACTTTCCAAAATATTTAAGCAAAGGCTAATTCTAATACAATTTAAGTCTTGCCCAATTTTCAAATTGCCTCATTCAACTTATGTGACTCTGCTTAAATTTGTTAAGGAAATATTGCCTTTAAGTACTTTAGAATACCTTTAAGACTTTTTTTTCAGAAAACTGACTTCAGTCTAATTTTATGGTTAACTTATTTCTCATATAAACTTCAAAGTTTAGAGTATAAGGATCCATTTTGTCCTGATTTGTGGTTGTTTACTCCCATTAATGATAACAGAAGTCTTAATTTGCACTTTGTGATTGCAGGCACTTGGTTCCAAACTCATTAGCAAGTGTTTAACACTTTTAAACTACATAAAAAAAATTTTTTTAAAAACATGTAATTCTTACAATACTTTCCAAATGATTCAAATATTCAGAATATAATTTTGAAATTAAAAAAAATGAAGCTGTGTAATTCCAAATAACAATAATGTTCAACATTATGCTGCTAATTTCTTTTCTTTTTATAATTTGGAATAACATTGTATAAAGAAGAATGTATATGAAAATATTTTAGAATTTCATCAAATATAGGACAGGACAATGTGAATGGGGTAAATTTACTTTTAAAATAATATCTGTCTATTTTCGGAATAATTTACTAGCATAAATTGTTTAATCCATGGTGTACTTGAAAGTAAAAATGAAGTATATTACATATATCATAAGTAAATTCCTAAATAAATATAGTTGGTTCCATTTATTTTTCTAAGTGCACTTTTGACTGGTGTGTAAAATGTTTTACATATTTTAATATCTCTTTTATAATGTAATTCAAAATCACATCCATTTCCAGGGCTCCCTTAGATTTTAGTGTCAATAATTTGATAGAAATTTTGTCAGCTTCATATTTCAGGCACATTTTTCATGTTACCATTTGTATAATTACCATTGGGAAACATGAAAGGAATCTACATTACTTAATGGATGGATTTTAAAATGTTTCTCAAAATTAAAATTATGAGCAGATAAAAGCTTTAATAATGTTATAAATTTTTCATATGAAAATTTATCTGTTAACTTTTAATTGTTCATTTCTAAATTAAATAAAATCTAATTGATGAATTGTTAACTTAATTTTATGAAATGACTAGTTCAACATTTCTTGAAATTTCTAAAGAAAACTGACTTTGTTTCTTCTGTCAAAGGAGGTAAAAACAAGAGCTCTATTCATGGTTCTTATAAGAATCAGGAAAATAAATGTTGGCAATTATTAAGCAGTAAGATTTAGATTAGTAGGATTTGTAATTTCCTCTTTAAAAATTATTACATATAATTACATATAAAAACATTGAAAATAGGCAAAATCAATAAAACTGATAATCACATGGCCCCAAAGTCACCAGTTATAACATTTTAGATAACTGTTAAATAAATTTTGAAAATATATGCCAGTCTCCATAATTATAGTGGCTACAAATAGCTATCCAGATGGACAGATAGGTAAAATGTACGCCAAATACACTAAGAGACATATTCATTTTTTCTTGTATTTATATCTTTTAAAATAGCATTTTATTTTATATTCATTATTTGTCTTTCAATTTTTTCTATTTCTTTTTTTTTTTTTGTAGAGACAGAGTCTTACTTTATTGCCCTTGGTAGAGTTCCGTAAATATCTTTTTTATAATCATTATTTTATAAGCTATATCTTTCAAACTTATCTTTTGATATAACATATTTTGGAACTAAATAATGCCTCTCATCTAATAATCTTAACCCAAAAGGAAGGTTGATCTTAACATTAGTAGTGAAATTCAGAAACAACCCACTACAAAATATTTGAAAGAACTAAAGGGATGATATTGTTTATATTTAGTTTGTTGTTATTCTCTGCCTTCATGAGAGGAAATCTTATATGATTACTTTTCAATGTTTCAATTTCTTTTTTTTTTAAGCTCTCAATTTCTCTCTCTGCATTATTTTATGTAATACTTATAAATTTTGGTGTCATACATTTTATGCTTCATATAACTGCCAATGGGACTCATCCATTTTCTTTTAATTTGTAAAATTGACTCATCCATTCTCTTTTAATTTGTAAAATTTTAAGAGACAGGATAATATAAATGAAGATTTTAAATTCAGCTTTATAATTTGCAGTTTTAAGTATTTATGACTTTTACATTTTGTACAATCTCTGATATGATTGGTTTTATATCCTCCACATTGAAATCTTTTACTTCAACCCTCCTTCTGTTTTTGGTTATTTCTTAGTTTTCTGGATTATGCGATTTTATGAAATACTGATTTCCATTTCTACAGTATCAGTTGTTTATCACTTATTTCAATATAACTTGCATTCAGTGCTTTTCACTTTTGAAATAACATAAAGACCTTAACAGCCGTGTAGGCCCCTTCAGCATCTCCAATGCTTCCTGCCAATGGCACCATGGATTTTACTTCTGCCATGGTTACAAGTCTCACAAGACATTATTATTGCATTTTTAAACAGTTAATATTCATTTACATTTGTAAAATTATTTTACTTTTCTGGTACTCCCATTATTTGTCTTTTACATTGTTTTATTTTTTATTTTCTCTTGGATAATTTTGTTTCAACTTGAGGGTATACTTCCCTTTTTCAGTATTGCATATGTGCTGAGAATATGTCCTTTTCATCTTTTATTCTTTTGTGTGAAAATATCTTTGCCTTGCTTTGCTTTGGTTTTGAAGAATGTATTCACTGACCAGAGAATTCTAGATTGATAGTTTTTGCCTTAAGTACTTTAAACGTTTCTTTTCATTGTCATCTAGCTTCATATCTTCTTTGTTATAATATCCACTGGGCTTAATCTGCTCCTTGAAATGTGTATCTTTTATCTTCTCTGCTTTTAAGATTTTCACTGTCTTTAATTTTTAGAAATTTCAATATAATGTAGTTTTGTTTTTCTTGCCATTTATCATGCAGAAAAATTATTGAAATTCTTGAATCTCAGGCTTGGTACTTTTCGTTACATGGAAAATGTCTTGGCTCTTTATTTTTTGTTTCACTTTATTTTTCAAGTATTACTTCTGTCCAGGCGTCGGGGCTCATGCCTGTGATCCTAGCACTCTGGGAGGCCCAGGCAGGTGGATTACTTGAGCTCGGGGGTTGGAGACCAGCTTGTGCAAGAGCAACACCCTGTCTTTTAAAAAGAAAACAGCCAGGTGTTGTGGCAGCTACCTGTAGTCCTGTACCCCCAGGCACCTGTAACTACTTGGAAGGCTGAGGCAAAGGATTACTTGAGCCCAGTAGTTTGAGGTTGCTGTGAGCTATGATGCCAGGGCAACAAAGTGAGACTTTGTCTCAAAAATAAGAAACAAACAAACAAACATAGCACACAGACACACACAAACATTGCTTCTTGCTAGACTATATTTGTACTTCCTCATTTGTGTGGGTGTGTCGTTGTCTATGTATTGGTTTCATATTAGCATTTAGTACATTGGATAATTTTTTTCCATTCTTGAGATACTTTCCTAAGAAAAATGTGTTTCAACTCCACCCCGGTAACCATAAAAGGTGGAAAGTCCCCACCTTTTCTTATGGATGAATAGTACTCCATGGTACACATATGCCAGTTTGTTAATCCAAGGGGGAAGGTCAAGGGGGGCGGTTGGCAGGAGGAGGTAGGGCATTTGGCAGGGTCTCATCCCAGGTGTGCAATCTGAGGGCATTCAGCATGACCCCTGGGTGAGGGGTTTAACCACAACTTGAACTGTATCTTATCATTGAAAATAATGTAACCTAATTTTTTTTACCCTCATATTAATTTGAACTAAGAGAAAGTATTATTTCTGACCTTTTCTTTCTCCTTCCTCCAGGGTCTTAAATTACATGTGTGTGAGATGTGTTCAGCATATAACACAATTATTTCTCATTTTTATTTCTGTTATTAAAATTTTCACCTGTTTTTCAAGTTGAATATATTGATCTGTAGCTCCGTTGATCAACTATTCTTCTCAGTCTATGTTTACCTGCCTCAAAAGAGCTGTTAATGCTAATGTTGAACATGTTAATTCTAAAGTGTCTATTTGGCTATTTCTATAGATTTGAATTCCTATTTGAAATTACCCAATTTACCCTTGTTTTTTATTATTTTATCTACTATGTTAATAATAGGGAATTTTTAAGTCTTTCTCTGTTATCACAATATATATAAACCAGTTCCAAGCAGGGTTCCATTGATTATTTTTTCTCCTGATTATCAGTCACATTTCTTTATTTTCTTACATATTCAGAAGTTTATAATTTTAAACACTTTGTAGAATAAAAAATAAATGTGGAGGCTCTAGCTTATGGTATCTTACTCTAAAGAAGGTTAGTTAGTTTCTTTTTTATATTAATAGGCAGTTAACATAATAAAATACAATATGATGATGATATTGCTAAAGCTCAGGTACAGACTTTGTTTATTTTCATTTTGTGTTTACTGGTGGACTTTGCACAGTGCAGTGATAGAAATCTCTGTCTCTGAAGTTATCCCTGCCTATGCTTAGAAACTTTCTATACAGATGTTCGGGGATCTCCTCTCTGGTAACTTGCCTCCCCAGATGCCAACTCCTGGGCAGCCTTCAGTTTTAACCACTATTGTCTTAGCCTAGCAAAACTACCATTTTCCGCAAATATTTCTTCCTCAGCAAAGCATTTTGAAAACTACTTTTAAGAAGAAAACTGAACTAAATGTAAACTCAGTATTTTCTTTCTTTGATTGCTTTTCAATATTGTAAACATGTTTTTACATATTTCATCTGGATTTTACAGTTGTTTAGGGTAGGAGGATGTAAAACTATAAGGACCACTGTCGTTAGTTTTGTTTGAATGTTACGTTTTTTAAGTACTATTTTTCATCTCTAGGGATGACCACATACATTTGTTCTTTAGTTCTATTAAAATGATAAAGGCATCATCTGACATTTTTGGTGAAAGGAAAGTCTTGCATTTCTAAAGTAAACTTAATTTGATTATGATGTACTATCTTTTTATGCATTATTGTATTTCTTTAGGCTATACTCATGTATTGGATCAAAATTAGACATGTGGGTTTTCTTTTTTCTTAAATGTTTCTATTGAAGTTATACTCATTGTTCCCAGTAGTCAGACTGGGGTAAAAAGTTAAATTTATAGTTCATTGAAGAGAATATTCAAACAAATCTTGAACCAGTAGTGAGGAACAGTCAGATCTAACATAAATGCTGATCAGATCTCATCCCATGAATAGTAAAAGCATATATACATATTCTCTCTCTCCATATGTATAGACACACATACATACATGCATACATATGCTCGCTCGTGCTCTCTATATGCATACACATACACACATATACAGGGTGACCAGAAAGTTCATTTTAAATTGCATGCAAACTTTATGAGCCACCCTGTATATGTGTGTATACATACATATGTGTGTGTGTACATATATACACAGAGAGAGAGAGCGAGAGAAAGAGGAGAGAGAGAATCTCTATCTCTAAAGTCCAAAATCTAAAAGAGTTAATAATCCTAAACTTTTTGAGTGCCAAATGATACTACAAGTAGAAAATTTCACCTTACCTGATGTAAATGGGTCATAGTCAAAAATCAGGTACATAGAGATTCTTTAGTATCCTCATAGGAAAAGAGATCCTACCAGCTCCTTTAACTGCAAAATACTTTTTCCACTCAGAGCCAGCTTTCCTCGGGTAAGCACACTCAAAAAAGATAACAATGTGACATATACAGGTTTGGATATGGCAACATCAGGTTCTCCATGACTCTGCTAATGGGGCAAAGACTTACATACCTTGATCACTGTGTCCTTTTTTTCTTATTCTTTGCTGTGTGGTATTATTGCAAATGTTAAAAAGTTCCGAAGATACTCCTATAGTACAATAAAAAGGGTAAGAATTTTTGTTTATGCATAACACAGAAAGCCCAGCTGCTGAAGAAACTGGACAGACATATAAGTGTGAAATGTCTTATAGAAGAAAATAGTGTTGGAATAACCATCATATATAACCTGAAGAAACAAAAAGATAAATCATTGCAATCTTATGCTAAAAGTGATGAAAAGGACTAATGATAAATAGAACATTACATAAACCTAAAATGAAGATCTTGATTGTGTATTGAAAGAGTTGATCTGTCAGCATCGCAGGGAACACATGCCACTTAATATTATGCTGATCATGAAACAAGCAAAGATCTATCACAATGAACTTAAAATTGAAGGGTGCAATGAATATCCAAAGGGTTTATTGCATAAATTTAACAAAAGACAGCATAATAATTTTTAAAGGATATAGTCATCCTGCTGATCTTAAGCAGCAGAGAAGTTCATTGATGAGTTTGCCAAAGTTATCACTGTAGAAAGTCTGATGCCAGGGAAAGTCTATAAAGCTGACAAAAAAATTTCTAATTTGGCATTATTGGCCAAGAAAGACACTCACTGCAGCTGATGAGACAGGCCCAGCAAATACGAATAAGAATGCCAAGGACAGAATAAGTGTGGTGGTATTTGTTAACGCAACAGGCATGTATACTGTAAACTTGCTTTAATACACAAAAGCTTGTGTCCTCAGTTTTCCAGTAGTGAATGTTTTAATAGTCCATTTTTATGCTGCCAAGGAAGCATGAATTTCCAGAGGTTTCTTTTCTGATTGGTTTCATAAACATTCTGTATCATCCAGGAGTTCATGCTCACTGCAGGGAAGCTGGACTGAGTGAACACTGAAAGATTTTCTTAATTTATAACAACTGTTCTGCTCATACTCCAGCTGAAATTTTCATCACAAGATAATGTTTACATAATACATTTTACCCTCAATGTAACTTCCTTAACGCAACAATGTGACCAGGGTATCCTTAGATCAACCAATAGTAAATGTGAAAACACTTTCTCCAACAGCAATAAACAGAAGTGTGGGGCAAAGAAACTTTTAAGGAGTTTAGCCTGAAAGGAGTCATATATGCCATGACCAATACGGGAAACATAGCAAGTACATACATAGTTGTGCATTCCTGGCTCAACCTTGGGCCTGCCATTATGTTCAGTGATGATAGTCACAAGTAGTGACTTCGGAAGTTCTGTATATCAAATATAAGGTCTGATCTCCTTCCATATGCAAAAAAAAGTACCTTCGGAGTCTATCAGTCAGCTGGATGAAATGGATAGCAGAGAAATTTTAACGTTGATACATGAGGCTCCAGTTGCTCACCCACTGGCCTGGTGACATGGCCAGAATGGCCTAAATCAAGGTGATCATGAAAAGAGAGATGATGAATGTGATGCTCACACTGCAGAACAGATGCTTATTGATGATGCCATGAAAATGTATGATGAGCTGATCTAAGGACCAGAGCAGAACCAAAACTCATGTCAGTTTATAAATTCAAAGAGAGATTTCCATAACAAAAACTTCTGTTGATGAAGCAGATAACTCAAAAGAAAGCATGCTAAACTGTAAAGCCATATGACAAAATGCCTCTGCGTCCTTAGAGCACACACCTTCTGGTCCCTCAACTGCTTATGAGGTTTCTCAAAACAAAAAGTAAATGACAAAGTACAATTACCGTTTAAGCAAAACTTGGCATCCTAGCTGGAGAACGCAAGCCTGCTGTTTTTTTGTTGCTATTGTTGCTTAATAGCTAATGAAGAAGTCTGGGTCTAACTCTAATTCCAATACTAAAACTAGGAGTTTAACATGAAGAAACTTGCTGAAATGTTCCAGTCATGCAGCTTTATCAGAAAAAAAAAAAATGGGAGTAAAAAGACTTGTCCTTCCTATTCTGGAAGAATCACAACATAGATCAAAAGTGACTTTATTGTATGGCAAAGAAGGACAGTCTGGATTGTGTTTTTATTTTATATTTGAGTTGCAACTTGATGTTTTTCAAAGGACCATTCAAGGAAAAGGAAACTGTTAGGGAGACGGGAGTGTAAAACGGGCATCACAATGTGAAGTTTCCATCCCAGCCATTACATTTATGTGGACATATTTAACAAGCAGCTAGCATGAGGAAGATTGGGAGTCTCATATCATATTTTGTAAAAGCTGAAATTATTTTTAACAAAATGTGTAAAGCCAATATAGGTTGTTATAAATATGCTTTTCTGAATTTGATAGGTTTTTATTAAATAATTAGAGAGATGGATCCATGTGAAAATAGTGTCATTTGTATTGCCGGGAGATAACAAGCGTATCCTCTAATTACTTGATGTATAAGTGCATAGCCATAGATAGGAACAAATACCACACTGGAAAACGTGTCTAGATACACACAGAGAACACCACCACATTGAATTATTTTTCAACCTTAATAGAATTAATCTGCCCTGAAAGTGCAGCATAATGCTCTTTTTTTTTTTTTTTTTTGCAGTTTTTGGCCAGGGCTGGGTTTGAACCCACCACCTCCTGCATATGGGGCCAGCAAACTACTCCTTTGAGCCACAAGCGCCACCAGGAGCATAACTTTCTTTTGTCTATTTCTTAGGAATATCTAATATGTTGACTATCAAGGTAATTTATTTATAATTAAAATTTGATGCTTTGAAAACTGTAGTCAAGAATGTCATCAAAATGCTGCATGATAATAGTTTTTTTTCATACCTTAATGTTTTTTTCCCTGCCTTTAATCAAACTACATAAAGCATGTTGTGTATGGATTGCTGGTTCCATCATACAACCATATTTCAAAGGGATAAGTAACATAAATCTAACAAGTAAATTAGCCTTCACACCAAGAAACTTTATAACATATGGGCGTATAACGACAAAATTTCCATGAAATCAAATGTAGGTCTCCACAAAAGGAGTAGGGAAAGAAAACATTTCAAGTTTTTGCTTCTTAACAGTGTTTCTCAATCCTATAATTAAATATAAATGTGATGCAGGGGACTAAAATAATAGTACACTCCAATGTAATTTCACCCCCAAATTAAAGGGGAATGTTGGAATTTAGCAAAAACTCATGTGGTTAATGTAAACGTATCTACACATATATTTGTATTTTTTTACTGAATATTAGGGTAAATATTTAACATTTTTAAAAATGTAATTCTGGACATTCATTATAAGAGTGTATTTGTTATCAAAAGTTAGGAAACATGGAATAATGCAAAACTAGAAATTGTTTTCTCAGTAATCTATAACATGCGTTACCATACTGTAGTCGCAGGCTGATGGTAAAGTCTTATGGGAGTGTAGGCTGTCCATCTGCTTATGCCTTTTTACAGCTCTTTTCACAGTAATAGGGGAGAATTGAGCAGTTCCAGCAGAGACACTATGTCCAACAAACATACAGTTACTATTTAACCCTTTAAGAAACAATGCCAGACTTCTGATATAGAAGACCACACATGTAATTTCAGAGATTTAACACACCGTACACATAAATCCACCCACCAGGTAGAGCATTCAAAGTTACAGATAAAAATATTTATTTCAAATACAAGATATTTTCCTCTTTTGGCCATAATTAAAACGAAAGAACCGAAAGGGTCGGGCACAACTGAGAGAAAAATAATAAAATTAAAAAGCTATATTTACTTGAGTTGGTGGAACCCAGAGAACAGTCAATGAGAAATTTATATCAAGGAATAATGAGCTTCTTGGTTAAAGAGTTCTATTTGTAAAACTTAATTTAAGAACTTTCATAGTATTTATGAATAGCTCTCATATTTATGGATTAAGTGCAAGAAGGAGAAACTCAACGAAGAAAAAACACAGCCATAAATAACTGTTCAAAAATTCACAGGCAGGAACTCTCAAAATAAGAAATGTACGGCAAAATGTTTCAGATATCTGGATTCTTTCATTAAGAAAACATTAACCAACAAAAATTTGACAAAGGTGTGACATAATCTCAAACTTCTCTCTACCAGGTATTAGAGACAGTCCCTAGGTTAGCCAGAGAAGCTGTGAAGAAGGGCAAGTCATTATCCATTCAATGCCATTGCAATGAGGTAAAAATGATGATTTATATTCCAGGGATTCATCTTAATACCATTTCCTTCAGGGAACCTGTTAGAACTAACTGGAATACTCAGAATCAACACTAGAACTCATTTATTTGCACCATAAAAAGACTCACTGAGACAATGTAGATTCCTCAGAGAAATGATGGTTCCCAATTCTACATCTACGAAATTAAAGATGTGAATATGGAAATAATTTTGAATAGAGTTATTTGAGGTTATGTATGTTTTAAACTAATGAATTATTGTCATTTACAGATTAATGAAAAAAGATATTCTCTCTTTCTAAACACACATATGTGTGCATGCATACACATATGTCATTACATCACCCTATCTAACCTAGGGGATTCACTTATTAGTTTAACTAATATTTATAGACTAATTAATCTACTTCAAGTCTTATATTAAAATATGAGAATACATTAGTGATAAAAGTTATAATTGCCTCTGTTCCCATGGAGTTTATATTTTGGCAAAGGAGAGATAAATTTAAAACATAAGATATGCACATATATTTTTGCTGTGTTATTACAGAAAAGTAAAGGCGAAGATAATCTGACTTAAATTAAAAATTCCAAAACTTGTTCACCAAGGAAATAATGTTGGAATCTGAGCTCTGAATAAGATCGTCTCACAGTCCTTTATGGTGAAATAGCAACTTCAGGTTGGTGCCAGGTGGTTATCATGTATACAACCAGGTGTTAATTACTGCCTGTGAGAATAGTTAGTGTGAACTGGGCAAGGGTCTATCAATATTTTGGATATAAAATCAAGAAACAAGCTGAAAAGATGTGTGGATATCTGGAAGTAACGAGACATGATAATAAATACTTAAGAACTAAAACCATAAAATGTTTTTGAAAAGCTAAGTAATAAAGGACATTCACATGAAAACCTTAACAAGGATAAAACTAGTATTTTGCATAAAAGTTCAAAAATGGCAAGTTTGAAGTGGAAAAGATGGACTTTAGAAACACCCTGCGGGTTGGGAAGAAGAGACAAGTTTCATCAATATTTGTAGTGTCATATGACTTCAGAACAAATAAAAAAAGGAAAAACTAAGATAAGAAGGAAAAATAAAAAGTAAGAGAAAACAATGTGTAGAAAACACCATATAGAATAGAATTAATGATGTAGGTGATAGTCCTGTATTAATTTTTATCAGTCATATGATTTGGAATATGATAGATAGATGGATAGATAGATAGATAGATAGATAGATAGATAGATAGATAGATAGATAGATAGTTGTAAAAGCAACATGGACAAAAAATGCATCTTATTGGGAAGTTAAATAAAAATCTTTGTTATGTGAAGTACAGATAAAATAAATGATATTTTTTAACGTATTCACAAATAATATTAATGACAAGACTTGAAAAACAAACAATTGTGGAGGAACAATTGAAACTGGTCTTTATAGTATTAGAAGGCTTTAATAGGACAGACCTGGATTTAATAATAAACATTTCTAGAAGCAGAGTCTTCCAAAGATAAGAATAGCACATGGAGAGTTCCACTATTGGGGTTTAACTATTAATCATATAGTTTTATAAGCCACTATATTTTCTTACCAGTATAATGAGAACACTCTCATGTATTATTATGTGTACTTTTCTACCACATTATTTTTAATATCAGATTATTTAGTCATTCCATGTACCTTAATTTTCTTCTCTTGTTTCCTTATAAAGCTGCAAAGTTTCTGTTAGGCTGTTTTTATTTTTCATCAGTATAAACAATGTACCATTTATTTATCTTGTGATTGTTGCTGCTACATTTTAAGCTAAAGGGCATATGCACACAAAAGGATTTGATAGGTGTTCGCAGGTTGTGTCCCACCAATATCATACCTCTCTACATTCCCACTGAGAGTGATTAAGAACACCTGCTTTTTTTGTGTTTATGGAGTGTTAAAAAGCTATGAAGTCAGTAGGCACAGTACAAAAACAATGGTACATTTAAGTATATGCAGGCTCAGTCAGGAATAGAGCACTAATACCATTCTGGAAATGTATGAACAGAAAAGCTAATGCTAAGCATATATTGATAAAAACAAAAGTTTAAATATAATTAGAAGTTAAACTTGCTAGTTAAATATTAATTCTGTATTGTCAATAAGTTTTTAGGACCTGCCTTACTGGCTGTTGTCAGTAATCCTAGCACTCTGGGAAGCCAAGGCAGGTAGATTGCTTGAGCTCAGAAGTTTGAGACAAGCATAAGCAAGAGTGAGACTTCATCTGTACTAGAAAAAGAAAACTAGCCAGGCATTGTGGCAGGTGTCTGTAGTTCCAGCTACCTGGGAGGCTAAAGCAAGAAGATCACTTGAGCCTAAGTGTTTGAGGTTGCTGTGAGCTAGTATGCCATGGCACTTTACCCCGGGTGAAAGACTGAGACTCTGTCTCAAAAAAAAAAAAAAAAAGGAAAAGAAAGAAGAATTTTTTAAACTAAATTCAGAATTTAGTTAAAAGTAGTTTCATACTCACATAGCATATTAATGATTACTTGTATCTTAATTATTATTAAGTACATTTATAATTAAAATTATCTTTATGATCTAAAAGCATAAGGACATCAAAAATTGAGACTAAAGGTTTAGTTATTTAGGCAAATTCAAGGGAAATTTTGTTTAGGTTTGTTTAAATCTCACCTCAAAAATGTTTAATTATAATAGATTAAAAAAATAGTGTGTTTCAGACAAAAGCTTGATAACTAGGATCTATAGAGAACTCTAGGCCTCTTCTTACACCTGCTGAGTAGAATCTGTTCAGTGCTGAGTCAGAATCTGCATGTTAGCCAGCTCCCCTGGGGATTCAGATGCATGTTTAAGTTTAAGAAGTGCTGCCTTAAAAGCAGGACTGAATGGTAGAAAGTGGATACCTGAATAAAATGTGCACAAGTTTGGTAGAAGGAAAAGTGGCTGGGAAGACATTTCTTGGTCAGTCTTGCATCATATCTGCTCTATCATTCATTCCTTTGCAATAGCAGTGCCAGGCAGTCAAAGGTGTGTGGACTTAATAAACTCTTAATAAATTTGTCTTCTTAGGACAAAGGGCAGAATGATTTTTCTTTAAAATGGGTGCCTATTTATCCTATAAGACATATTTGATAGTGTAACATATGAACTATGTTTTTTAGAAATGTATCTTTAAAAATATACATTGCCCTTCCTGTTCAGTGCTTTTAACGATAATAACCTTGGGGACAGGGGAGTAGAGGTGGGTGTCCTCTGCTATTAAATGCCAACTCTCTCTTTGCTATCAGCATTAACAGAGATTTTAATGGTGACTGTTTTATTTTCTTCCTTTTCCTACTTTGAACTTTAATGTAGGGGGTATAAGTCTCAGCCTACAAGTTTACAAAATAGTTTTATTTTGTTGTAACTACACTTGTTTTCTTTGTTGGACACTCAACCTACTGGAGAGTATGTTGGCTGAATAATTGTCCCTCAAAGATGCCCACATCTTAATCCCTGGAATCTGCAAACATGTTACCATGGATGACTTTGTGGACGTGGTAAAGAAAAGCTCTTGGGTTTGGGAAAAAATCCTTGATGACCCAAAAGGGCTCAATGTAATTACAAGTAACCTTGAATGAAAGAAGTTAATGGGAAGATGGAAGCGGAGCGAGGAGATGCTATAATGCTAGCTTTCTTGATAAAAGAAAGAGCTTCTAGCACTTCGGGTGGCCTCTAGAAGAAGGAAAAAGCAAGGAAACAGATTTTCCTTCTAGAAACTTCTAAAGGTAACACAGCTCTGCACACCCATTTCAGATTTCTGACTTCCAGAACTGTACAATAATAAATTTATATCGTCTTAATTTCTGTGGGGGGTACTTTGTGATAGTAGTAATAGGAAATGTACCAAGCAGTTTCAATGAGGTCTTATTAAAGATCCTCCCCTTCCATAGGCATTTGTCAAGGTACTAGGCATCTGACATAGCCCTAAGATGCTGGGAGACAGACCCAATTATCCAGCTACATGATGGCAGTTGAGAAGCTTCCATCTCTATCTGTGTGTCTCCTTCAGATCCATGGAGGCATCTACCCCCTCGGACCACAGGAGCTGGATGATTCTACATGGGTAACCTATCTGCTGCTTCCGGAGGCAGAAGGTAATTTGTAGAAAAAGGAGGGGTGGAGTGTCATTAAATGTACTAAAAATAAAGCTGGAGGTTTTCTCCCCGACCATCTCTTCCTTTCAACTTGCATGCTGTATTTTATTAGCAATTTAATGCTATTCTAACTAGAGAAAAATTACAGACTTTAAACTAGCATGAATTTCACCGTTCATGTTTACATTGTGTAGTGCAAGTTCTAAGTGCGAAAATGAGAGAACTGAACACATAGACACAATCACCTAAGTTACAGAATTTGTCATTTGTAGTTAGTACATGCCTATAAGTTCAGGCAATTAAGTTTGCGAACTCATCCTAGAAAAAGGGCTGCATACCTCATTGCCACATATCACCAGTCACCTTTGAGATATAATCCTAGAATACCCTATATTCACTAGTCTACCATTCAAAGAAATATTGGAATTCTTTTCTGGAATGGCCATCAGAGTTGTCTTCATTCCTCATATATATTTTATTTTTCTTGGAACAATGGAAATGCAGCACAGAACTAACTCGACTGTTTATAATTTCCTTCCTGGTTGGTGCACAATGAACCATCATCACTCTCCAGCTTGAGGCTGCTGTTAAGGAAGGACGTCTGGGTGGAAAGGAGCTATGAGTTAGATGATCTTTCCCTTTCCTTCTATGGCATTCACTTTGGGCACAGATGATTGGCTAAATCTTTTCCCTTTGTTTTTGAAATCCTACATTTATACCCAGAATTCTCTCCACCCACCCAGATCTTAGATCTGTACACAGACCTAGGAAACACCAGGCTCTTTGGCTCTATTTCTCTGCCCTTACTTCTCACTCTTTTCCAGGTTGGCCACCATGGGAGAGCTTCCTGGGATCTTCCCTGTGTTTTCCAGATCCTCACTTCCCCACAGGCATGTCTGGTGTTTTCCTCTACACTGCTAAAGTATAATTACTAATTAAAAGACACATAACTTAATCTGGCTTTTCTCCCTGAAATCTGTGGTCCTGATCATTTTGTTTCCAGTTGCAAAGTCACTACTGACTTCTTGGTCCTACAAAGGCTGTGTTAAGTATTCCTAGCATGGAGAAGCTCTGTTTCAGGCAACTTTTTTCTCCAGGGCTAATGCACCATGGTTAAATAGAACTGTGTAGGTCAAAATAAGTCAGTCCTATGGAAGGATAAATGAGGCATTGAAAACTATGTCATTGATTTCTGATTTTGTAATACAATATAACTAATGCCAAATAAATTCCATTTCTACTCTGACACATATTCTTATAAAAACTCAATAGAATAGTTTTTATAGAGAACAGATTTTGATATTTATTTTAGCTTTTTAAATCAGTGGCCATATTTCTTTTAAATGGTTAATTTGTGTTTAAAATTTAATTATATCTAAATGCAAATGTATTTAAAATATTTTGATACTGCTGCATAAGTAGTCAGAAGTGATGTGAAAAGCATATTGACTGAAGGTATTTTTATTTTTAAATTGTCTGCTTTGCAGAAGGAAACTGGCATAGACTACTGAAGAAATATTTCTCTCCCAAAGACTTTATTGGAGTGCCTGTGTACATAAAAACCAATTCCCCTATGAATATATTTGAGTGAAGGTAGATGGAGGGACCTTTACAATCATTTGTTTATATACTCATGGTTCAGAGATGAAGAAACAAACAAAAAACCTGGCAGAGTAAAAACAAGTTGAATTGCCTTCTTGACTTGTATTATCTCATCAAAGTCAAATTCTCCAAGCTTGACTCTTCCAATTAAGAGAAATTTACTGTATATTCACTTCAATCCCTTTTTCTTTATCAAAAGTCAAATGAGAAGCATATCAGATCAAGAAGGAAAAGAACATACAGTTATTCAGTCACAGGAATAACTGACTACAGACAGAAGGCTGTGTGTTTATGAAGGCTGCTGCATTAGGCCACCCCAGAGAGCACGATTTCCACTGTGCTCTGCATTGGGCAACACCATGACCCCGACATTCACTTTGCCATTGCTTCTTAATGTTTCTCATTATTTCCAAATATGGAACAGAGGTTAGGAACATGGTGAATGCTTAGTTTTGAATCTTCCCACTTCACCTCCTAGAAACCAAATAGAGCAACAAGGAGAACAAAAATAAAGTCATGAAATAACGTCTTTGGTGAACAGAGGAGACAGAGAAAAATCCACAAACTCCAAATTATGTGTAAGTGTGGCCAAAAGAAACTAAGATCAGCAAGTCTTATGCAGAAAGCTTTCACAGTGTAGTGGGGGAAGAATAGAGAGTAGAGAGAAGGCCTTTCGGTATCCAATGTCAGAAATCAACAAATACCTCACTCTAAGTAAGACCTATTTTAACAGACATTAAATATAACATGGCATAATCATAGGAAGATGATGGAGAAAGGCATGAGGATTCTGAGTGGAACCCAGACAATGCAAATCGCAAAAGTGCCACCTTCTGGAAGGAAAAGTATGTCTGGAAAGACAGGGTTATGTCTCCTGGTATTTAGCAGCTGGTGAAGGACACTAAGGAGTTCAGGGATGGAGATGGGAGCACGGAAACATCCAGTCAGGCTCTGAGCTGGAGGATGGTGGGCTGCACAGCCCTATGAGCAAGAAAACAGGCCAAGATGGTAGCAACAAAGGAGGAAGCAGAAAACCTTGGAAACTCACCCGTCATCACCTCTCACCCCCACACTTCAACCAAGGAGGAGCCACCTGAAAATAGCCAGTGCAGGACAATGTTTATCATTCCCATTTGGTAACAAGAATAAAAATAAACAGACTTTCAGTTTCAGCTTTGACATATAAAGAGCTCAGAATTCATCACTCCATCCTTATAAAAAGAAATAGCTGAACAAACATGAAATCGATGACTTGTCTTGGATCTATCCAACTGAAGTTGCAAGGCAAGTCACCCTGAAATCTTGAGAGACAGATGAAATCTGAAGGCTGTATAGAGTAGGCTGAGAATTAAAAAGTCTTGGGGGGCCTTCCTTTTATAGGTTTTACCTCCAGGAACCCCATAAAGTTTTCATAGTGAAGATCCAAGAAGAAGCCCATCATGACTCTTGAAAGAGAAAGCAAAAGTGTAATCATTGTGAAATATATCCACCGCATTCTTCATAACAAAGGAATATTCTCCAAGGGGAAGGATATTACTATAATTTTACCACATTCAGGGGAAGGGCACTCTTTGACTTCATCTTCCTCTAGTCTGTCTCAACTAAATGGGAGAAAAGAAAACTAAAAACCACTTTAGGAGGTCATGGTCCAGGGAAACAGGCTTACAAAAAGAATGAGATTTAATTGCAAGATATAGAATTCTTTCCCTCTCTCACACCTTACCACACCACCAGGACTCCAGAATAATAGATTAAAACTAAAAGAACTGCAAGATATATCCAGAGGCGGAGTTCTTAGGGAAACCCAAAGACACTAACTAAAGAGACAAAAACAAAGACACCAAAGGAATTTGAAGCTTTTGGTAACTACAGCTACAGAAAACACAAGACGTAGCCCAGCTTTTAGGCAGATTAACATAAAACCAACACTAAAAGATGATTTATTGCAGTTTCTATTAACCAATATATTGTGTCTGGATTTCAACAGAAAATTACAAGGCAGGCTAAAAGGAAAGAAAAAAATAGTCTGAAGAAACATAGTAAGCCTCAGAACTATTCAGATATGACATCGATTTAGAATTACCAGATGGGTAATTTAAAATAACTATGCTGAATACATTAAGGGCTCTAATGGAAAAAATAGGCAACATGCTAGAACAGATGGATAATGTAAACAGGTAAAAAGACAGACATCTAAGAAAGAATCAAAAGGAAATGCCAGAAATCAAAATCATTATAACAAAAATAAAGAATGCAAAGTACCTTTGATAAGCTGATCACTAGACTGGACATAACAAAAGAAACAGTAGCTTGAAAATACACTAATAGAAACTTTCCCAAACTAAAATGCAAAGGGAACAAAGAATAAAAAATAATAGAACTGAATATCTATGGATTGTGGTACAATTTTAAAAAGTATAGCATCATCGTAATTGGAATACCAGAAGGAGAAGAAATAATTGAGCAAAGGAATTGTCAAAAGGAATAATGGATACAATTTTTTCAAAATTAATGACAGTCACCAAACTCCAAGGCCAGGAAACTCAGAGAACGTCAAATAGGATAAAGACCAAAATATCTTCATCTACATGTATCATATTCAAACTGGGGAAAACCAAAAACAAAGAGAAAATCTTCAAAGAAGCCAAGCAAATAAAACATTGTAACTATAGAGGAGAAAGATAGGAATAACATCAGAAACCATGGAATCAAGAACAGAGTGAAGTGAAAATTTGAAAGTGCTGAAAGAGAAAAGCACCAACATAGAATTCTATATCCATAAATATCATTCTTTAAAAAAGATAAAATAGAGTGGCACCTGTGGCTCAAAGGAGCAGGGCGTCAGCCCCATATGCTGGAAGTGGCGGGTTCAAACCCAGCCATGGCCAGAAACTGCAAAAAAACAAAAAAAAGAAGAAGAAGAAAAAATAAACACTTTGTCAGACAAAAAAAAATTGAAGGAATTAATTGTCAACAGACCTGTTCTGAAAGAAATGTTAAAAGAAGCACTACAGAAAGAAGAAAAATCTACTGGTCAGATCTTCATATGAAGGGGAAAATAATCAGAGAAGGAATGAAGGTCAAATATAATATTTGGTTTTTCTTATTTTCAATTGATTTAATAGGCAAATGTTTGTTTAAAGTAGTGACAATGTATTAAATGGTTATAGCACATGAATAGTAAAATGAATGCTAACAATGTCATAAGAGATTAAGAGGAGGAAATTGATAATACTTTGTTACAAGGCACCTGTCCCACCCAGGAAGTGGTATAGTGTTATTTAAATGTAAACTTACATTAGTTCTAAATATATACTGTAACATCTAGGATGAACATTACATAAAGTTTTAAAGTACAAAATGCTAATAAGCTAAGAGAGAATATGACATTAAATAGAAAGACCTACAATAGCCAAGATCATACTGAAGAAAAAGAACAAAATTTGAGAATTTTCACTACCCAATTTCAAGACTTAACTACAAAGCCATAGTAATCAAGCTGGGAATCTATCAGTAAAAGCATTGACACGTACATCAAAGGAACAGAACAGATAGCCTACACAAATTTTGATAAGCTCATCAATAGACTGGACATGAAAAATTGATCTTTGACAAAGGAGCAAAGGCAATTTAATGGAGAAAGTATAGACTCTTCAATAAACACTGCTGAAACCACTGGATGTCCATACGCAAAACATGAACTTAAGACGCAGATTACATCGTTCACAAAAATCAACTGAAAATGAATTATAGACCTAACTGTAAAATGTAAAACATTTAGAAGAAAACATAGGAGAAAATGCAGGTAACTTGGGTATGCCACTGAGGTTTTCAATAAAACACCAAAGCATGACTCATGGAAAAAATTGAAAGCTTGGACGTTATCTCACTCTGTGAAAGATACTGTTAAAAGAATGAAAATATAAGTCAAACACTGGGAGAAAATATTTGCAAAATGCATATTTGATAAAGAACTTACATCCAAGACACATAAAGAACCCTAAGAATTCAATAATAAGAAAAGAAACCACTTCGAAAATGGGCCAAAGTTCTTAGCAAACACCTGACATAAGAATATATACAAATGATAAAAAAGAGAGATGCTTAATGTCATTTATTACCAGGGAGTTACAAAGTAAAACAACAGTGAATACCACTATATAACTATGAGAAGAGTTAAAAATCCAAAAACCTGGCGTCATCAATTGCTGATGAGGATATGGAGCAACAGGAATTCTCATTCATTGCCGTTGGGAAAGGAAAATCATGCTACTACTTTGGAAAAGAGGATGGCAGTTTCTTACAAGCTAAACATAGTTTTACCATATGATCCAGCAATCATGTTGATTTGAAAACATATGTCCGCACAAAATCTGAACATGAATGTTTGTAGCAGCTTTATTCATAACCACCAAAAACTGGAAGCAACCATAAGTATGATGGGTTAAAAAAAAAAAAGTACATCTACACAATGAACTATCATTCAGCAAACACAAAGAAAAAAGAAAAGAAAGAAAAAAGAAAAAGAAGAATGAAAGAAAAAAGAGACAGAAAGAAAAATATTCTATCAAGCCACAAACATAGATGAATCATAAAGGCATATTGCTGAGGAAAATCCAAAAAGACTACATATTGCGTATTTCCAACCATAGTACAAAACTTGCAAAAGACAAAACTATAGCAATAGTAAAAATTTTAGTAGTTGTCAAGGATTCAGGAAGAAGGGGGAAAGTTAAGCTAGTGACGGGATTTTTTAGAGAAATAAAACTCTTCTGTATGATTCTGTAATGGCAGATACATGACACCATACATTTGTCAAAATCCATACAATTTCACATCACCAAGAGTTAACTTTAGTGTATGCAAATTTTGAAAAATGCAAGGAGAACAAAATGCAGCATGTCACAATTATCTACCATATTAAAAGTACATGGAACAAGGAGATGAGGGAAAAGTTACTGATCTATAAAACTTTGGAAAGGAGGGAGTCTCTAACAGTACAGAAAAACCACACATAACCACTGTACTTGATAACTTTTATAAACAATGGGCGTGGTAGTCATTAACAATTCTGATGCTAATACACATAGTACATGTATCTTGGACTTGAACAATTAGTACATGGATAGTAGATGGCTAGACCCAGGTTTCTCGATATTCAAGTGGGAAGGCACCTATAAGAAGGGAAAGTGGCTGGAATGATTCATGTGGTAACAGATTGGAGTCGGAGACATTGGTATGAAATCATGTTTTTCAAATATAGATGCAAAGGTTACATACAGAAGTGTTGATACATATGTATCTATACCCAAGGTAGTACACACACATGTGTTTCTTTGTTCTGTCATCTGAGAGGGCCTAGAAGCAACAGCATGCTAAGAACAAGCACATGAAGGACCAAATTTTTTTTAATTAAATCATAACTGTGGACGTTGATGTATTTATGGGATTCAGTGTACTGATTTGATAGACAATGTGAAATGTTTACATTGAACTGATTAACACACTCATCACCTCACTTACTTATTTGTTGTGGTTTTTTCGAACATCATTCTCCAATAAATGAAACCAGGGGTCCTTAAAGAAATGGCAGATTCTAGGACTCAGGCAGTAAATACACAAGATAATCCTAGAACTTCTTATAATACAAGAAGTGCTAATAAATGAATAACACACAATGATAGGGAGATATCAAAAGGACACAAGAGCCAACGGGGAGAACTCCCAATGGCCAAGTGGATCAATTTCAGCAACAAAATAAAGTAAGTAATAGTATTGGATTATAGCTCAAAAGACAAAATAAATAACCGTAAATTAACACTGATGAAATGGTTGAATGAAGAAATAGTGAATGAGAGAGAAGAGATAATCCTTACATGTAGGAAAATCCCAGATAATTTATATAGACTCTCTACTTTCAGTGTGAATATAACTTCTTCCTCCCTGAGAGTTGCCTGGATGTAATGACTTGCCTCCAAAAATCACAGTATAGAAAAGGAAAACAGAGTGTTACTTTATAGTAGAGAAACCTAGCAAATACTCTCTCCCAATCAGATTATCAAGGTCAACATCAACAGTAAGTGGTTGACAGGATGTACGCTTTCTGTGACTAATAAAAATGGAAATTTACCTCTTTGATCTTGCTCCCAAAGTTCCATAACTCTAGTCGAATCATGAGAAAAAATATCAAAGAAATCCAATTGTCATTTTATAAAATACCTAACAAGTACTCCTTAAAACTATCAAGGTCATCAAAAACAAGAAAAGTCTAAAAAATTAGCACAGCCAAGGGAAGTCTAAAGAGAATGGCCAAAAAAATGTGATGTGGGATCCTGAGTAGAATCCTGCAACAGAAAAAGGACATTAGCTTAAAAAAAATTAAAACTCTGTGTAATTTATGAACTTTAGCTAGTAATAGCATATCATGATTGGCTCATCATGACTGGTAATACGTTATTAATAGAGGAAACTGGGGTAAGGGATATATAGGAACTCTCCCTACTATCTTCATAATTTTTCTGTAAATCTAAAACATTTTTAAAAAGTAAAGTTTAATTTTTAGAAAGCCAAGGAGCCAACAAATCAAAAAGAGAAAACACACCATCAATAGCAATGAGCAATTAAAAACAATGTTTTAAAGCATCAAAACTCCCTGCAAATGAAAATGTTGCCAGTATTCCAACAGGAAATTAAAAAATAATGAGGCAAGTGTGGCCATGAAACTAGCACAACAGACATAGAAGGTATCAGAGAAAACAGGGCCAGACGAAAGAAGATGAGGAAATGTAACTGGTAAAATGAGACAAGCAGACAACATGACCTAAAAGTAATAAAAGATATAAAAGGGGGGCAAAAAAAAAAGATAGCTATATAAGACAGCCAAGGAAATAGAAATACATCTATAAGTGTAACCTTTGAAGAAAAACAAAATGAAACAATTTGAAAAAATATCATTTGACAAAACATTCCTGAAATAAACAAAGGACCGAATTTACAGACTGAAACGGAACACCGTAATACAGGTGAAATTAATCCAGAACAGTCAAAGCTAAGGTATATGATCTTAAATTTAATACAGGAACACATAGACCAACAACTACAAGGTGCTCATGAGAATAACGTGCAAGCTGAGCATTTTATAACTGGACACAGTGACCTTCAAGAGGAAAGGCTAAAACCAAACAGTTTAGGGGAAGAAAGGGTAGGGTGAAAAGGAGGGCTGAATTAGCTGTTTGTTTTGTTGATTGTTAACCGGCAAAGGCCAATTGTAAAATTTCATCACAGTGTTTAGATCATAGATTTGCAAGTAAGAACTTGGAGAAGTGATGTAAAAGTATCAGATAACTCTGTCGCTTCTGCCATCTTGCAGAAATAAAATATGATTTACTGCTCTGTGCTGTGCCAAGCATTGCTCAAGAGGCATAACGACATGTTGACTTGGGATCGTACAAAAAATGAATTAACAGCAGCATGTTTTCTGGATTTAAAAACAGACTTTGTTACGTGACTCATTTATTTAGTTTATAGCCTACTTCTCTGTAAGCAAAACGTGTAACACAAAAACTAAGCTATAATAATAGTTTTAGCTTTTCTGATAATGAAACCTAAGTTTTAATCTTTCAATAACCTTACTGAAGTACAAGGACAGCAGTGTTAACAACAATGCTTTGGCAAGAAAATCTAGTTTTAAATGTCACGTAAGTTAACTTTATTTGCAGAACCAAGCTTTCTGAATAATCTTATCAAAAATGGGATTTTCTCTTGGGTTAGTGATTTAAATTCGAATGATATTTAGGAAGATGAAAGTGTATCACCTTTGTCTAAGTAAGAGTTCAATAATTTTCCTGTCTGTGTACCCCAATCTTATTAGGAAAACTTCTCAAGGAAGGATTACCTAAAAGTGGTAATTTATTTAGGTATAAATGTTTAAAAAGGAGGCAGTGGCATCTCCTCCTATTCTATTATTCTATTTGCCATTCATATCAATTTATATAGATTACTTTTGCTCACTATACCTGGCATTAAAGGAGGAAATATATGTGCATCCTTGACTCTTAGTGCCGGTAGCAAAGAGCTCTAGGAAATCATTTTCTCCACTAGTTTATAATTTTTCAGAGGGAGAGAAGAGTCATTATAGGCCTTTTTGAAAATATGATATAAGATATAGGATCTCTCCCTGGAAACTTTTCCCTTTTTTATAGATTTTGCATATAATTTTAGGGGGGGGGTCAAGGACCCTAAGGCCTATGTGTAAAATCCCTTAGAAGATAAACTCTACGTCAAACACACTTGATCTAATATTTCATTAAAACAGATACGGAGAACTGAGAATTTTAATCATGGATTTTTAGTTCATTTCAGTCGTACATTCTAGCAAGGTATATTTTGGAAAAATAATTCCTTAAAATAAAGCTAAGTTACATAAAGTCTACTATCTGTTCTCACCTTGTCATTTTATGGTAAATATCCTCTTTAGAAATTCCCTTCTAAATTTGAAAACATATTAGGCTGCAGCTTCACCCTCACTTTAGGTGGCTTAACTTCTTCTAAGCTTTTTTAAATGCTATAATATACAGTAGAACCTCCATAGTTGACCACCTCCCCACATGAGCACCTCATTAAGTTGACCTAATTTTCTTTAAACACACACACACCACATATATGTACAGTACAGCAGGCCTCGTTCCTTATATTGACCACCTGGGTCAATGGGTTGACTAGTTTGTTACAGTCCTGTGGGCAGTTAACTTACAGAGGTTCTACTGTACATGAATTAATAGATTATAATTATAATTCTTTTAGACACTAATAACTTCAGTAATGCGTATTTTCTAAATTTGAGGAATAAAATATTCTGCATTGTCTTTAAATTTAGACATGATAATCCCAAGGTGGCTACGACTTTCTGTTCAAATAGTATCTGTTATTTGGTCAAATTCACATCATATGGAATGAAGATGGAACATTTAATAGTTTTATTAAAAGGATGTGAAGTATGTTAAGACTTTTCTATCAGAGATATAAGGACAAAAACTTATTCTAACATATAAACCACATAGATGACTGTATTTACTGTAAAACCTGGGTAAAATTTACTAACTTATTCTTTAACTTTAGTAACTAACCTTTTTCCCCCTGTACCTTATCCATTTAATCAAACAGAGCAAAGGAATTGTCTTTGACAGGAGATGGTAGAGAGAAGGGAATTTTATCATATCAGATTTTTTATTCTTGGAAAGTAATAATGTTTTAACTATATAAGTTAAAGAACTCCATAGTATTGGTATTAGAGTTGTATATGTATATATAGATACATGATTTAACATAAGGTGTTATAAAAGATCATACTGGCTATGTTTTTAATAAATGAAAAACAGAATACACTGGAAGAATGTTGAAGAATGGTTAACCACACACGTTCTATCATTTGCCCACACTTGTGACTTTAAGCATGGGATAAGTCAAGACCATAGATGGAGTTCAACCAAATATTAACACCTCAATAAATTAATACAATCCCAATTACTGCACTAAATAATTACCCTCTACATGTCATATAGTAAAATGGAACAGCTGTACATAACTAATGTGGAAAGTCAATAAAGCACAGACGACGGGTCATCTTGTTATCTTGTGGCAAATACTGAAGGAGAGGTTGGGAGAAACTTGCTCAATAGAAAAAAGGTGTGGTTATAGGGTTTGGGTTGGGTTTTTGTGTGCACGTAGTTCAACTGCCCCTGTGTGCACAGAAACTTGGGATATCATTTATACTTTCTAATTTGGGCTACATCTTTGGTTGCAGCTAGTGCAAATAAATCACACAGTCTCAAATATATGCACCTCTCACCTATTTTCTTTCTTGTTACCACTGTGAAAAGTGGGTGGTAGACTGAAAAGCTCAAGGTCTTTTCTTGGGTTTTGCTAAAATGGGCTGAGGACTTTACCCATCAGTGTCTTCCTGCCCCAGCGTGGGTGTCGGCCAGAGGATCTATTGCCTGTATTTACCTTTTTCTCTCAGTTCTCCTTTATAGCAATTCTTCGTAACATCTAACAGGTATTTTTAACTGGATTAGGTAAATTTTTAAGGGAGAAAAAGCTTTCAATAAAATTTTTAAAGTCGCTTTATACATTTAATACACACCAACTACTTTATGCCAATCAACATTCATTTACAGGAGATAAAATTTACAAAACCATAGTCAACAGAGGTCTTTGTAATACTTTGCACAAGAATTGATCTATCAGCCTTAATTCTAGTGGTAGAGACAAGGTAAAATTGATAAAAATAAGGCTTCAAATTCTAAACCTTTTATGGGTAAGATGACTGATATGATGAAGGGATTACAGAACCCTCCAGGGGTAAACCTCCCAGGTGCCAGAGACTCAGAATGCAGAGCTCTTCAGCGCAGACACAGGCCCTCCCTCTGGCAAGATCCAGTCCTCATGAGCATCAAAAAGTTTTATAAATAGACAAAACAAAAATAGACTGTTGGAAGAGTCTTGTCATTTTCACAATCAGTACTAGTTGATGCAGCCAAATAAAACGTAACACTTGATTTTTTTTGGTAATGCTTTAATCAGAGGCTGCAAAACTAAGCTACTAATACAGGTACAGCCATCACTAACAATATGGATTGAGAAGATTTACAAATTGAGACAATGTCAAGGGGAAGGGCTTTCTGATATGTGTACTTGGAAGCCTCTGGATTAGATGATCCTTTCTCCCAGACCCTGTGTGTAATGCCTTGTGCACAGTGAGTCTGGCGGGGAATGCGAGAGATTTTAACGTTCAGTCAAAATATAAATTCTCAGAAATAGTACTTAATATATGTCCTAAGAAGATTCTGAGATTAAAAATCACATGGAAGATGAGAATGATTGGTGAATTATATTTATTTACATTAAAAAAATTCTGACTTAATGCATTAACTACTACTAAGACCTCTATTTAAAAATATCCTGTTTCCTGAAAAAAATGGCTCTAAAGGATTAGCTCAAACTAATAAGATGAGGATTTTTTTAATTTAAAAATTCATTTCTTTGTTTCTGTATAGAGTGGCTAGCAGCAAACCAATCTTCCTACTGAGAATACCTGTAAAACCTTATGTAAAATTATTTTTTTAAAAAGAATAAAAACCAAAGAAAAAACATTGCAGCTATTCAAAGACACAGGAGGCAAAGAAAATAAGCCAGAGGACTTAAAAAATGTACAATCTAATATTACATTGTTTACAAAAGAAAAATTTTAAATAAAAGATAGGAAAAAACTAAAAATAAAAAAATGAAAAGAGATTAAAAATATTAACCAAGGGAAGGTTATAATAGAAATCTTAATATCTGGCAAATTGTAATTCAAGACAAAAGGTAGGATAAGGGATAGAGAAAAATATCATGTAGTGATAAAAAAAAACATAATAGAGCATGAATTTTGGCTTAACTTACTCTCTCTAACAAGACAGCATCAGAACACTTACAGAATTTCAGCAGGAAACCCTATAAGCAGAAATCTGTTTATCAATAATGATTAGCTCAGTATTTGTATATACCCATTCTCAGAAACTTGGAGACCAAACAAAAGTCAGCAAATTTATTTCAAAAACCCAATTAATTTAATTAATAAATTCAAGGTGTTAGATATATAAGGAACTCTGAAACAACAAAATGCACATCTTGAGAGCACGTGAGAGAGATGTACAAAAATTGACTAATTAGGCCACAAGAGTAACTTTAATAAATTCTACAGATTACTTGTAAGAATTATTATAATAAATTAAAAAAGAAAAAGGAAGGATTATATTCACTTGTTATCATGCAATAAAATTAAAAACTAATAATAAAGAGCCAGAGTTTTGAAATTTTTGTATGTGTGGAAACTAAATAACATATTTCTAAGTTGTTCTTGGACCAAAAAAAGAAATAACGAAATGCTTAAAATTAAATGGCAATGAAACATTGTATATGAAAATTTCTTGACATAGCTAACACATCACACAGAGATTTATAGCTTTAAATACATTGACCAGGAAACAACAGAGAGATTAAAAACCACCAGCTAAAATTTAACTCTGGAAGTTAAGGTACCTCTGGCCTCCCCAGACCTGGGTGGATGGTTCCATCATGGCGTCAATGCAGAAACAACTACAAAAGGAACTGTTGGCTTTGAAAAATGACCCACCTCCTACTTTGACTTCAAATGAAAAGAGTGTTCAAAATATAATTACACAGTGGCTTGTAGACATGGAAGGTACACCAGGTACCTTATATGAAAGGGAAAAATTTTGGCTTCTATTTAAGTTTAGTAATCATATCCTTTTGACTCTCCCCAGGTCCTCTTCACTGGGGAAAATATTCCTGTTCATCCTTATGTTTATAGCAATGGTCACATTTTTTATCCATTCGAACAGAAAATGGGTTCCCAGCACTCTCAGTTCAGTCAGTTTGTCTTAGCACTATGAGCATACATACCAGCTGCAAAGAAAAGAGATAACCACCAAATAATTCTTTTCATGTGTGAATATGTAAAAAGAATTCAGAGAAAACAAAATGGTGGTATCATGACAATTACTTGTTGATGCCACTGTTAACATCTTCCTAGCAGAAGACAGTACTGAGAAAATGAATATTTTGATCATTCCATCCTTGAACTTTAAGCTTGGACTAGAAGTGATCTATAAACAGTCTACTTGCTTTTAACATATTTTTACTCATGTGCATTCTGGGAGCACGTTGATTGCTGGCAACTGACATGTTTTAAACAGATATACAATATTAATGCAGGTGTCAGGAAATGTCAAAGTTTTTGAAAAGTTCCGATCTTCACATATTGTGCAATAACAATGACTTCCTTGGTGGGTTTGGGTACATTCATTGCCAGCAATGGACAATGTAACAGGAAAAGTTTTCATTAACTTCTGCCACTCAATCATTAATGCATGGTATGGACTATGACATGAATTTCTCAATTATAGTGGGATTATAGATAAAGTGAGAGATCCAACATTACTTTGAAAGTCAACCCAACTATTTATATTTGTATTCTATGCACTGTAATCTTAAGGTAAATAGCATGAATTAACATGTGTTTTTAAAGGACTGTAATGAAAGATCATTGCAAATTCATTCAATTGTTTACATCAGCTGTCAAATTGTTTTGACATGGAAAGTTTTCAATTAACATTGGCAGAGAAGTACAATATGTTATCCCAATGGTGAAAATAAATTTACTAGTTGCATATAGTTCCTTAATGTCTGAAGTAAAGATAAGAAGAACATAGGATACGAACGCTTTAATCAAGGCTTTATTTTGAAATTAAGAAAAATTCCAGTGATTATTAAATTTCTATTTGGGCTTGTTATTTGTATATTTGTATATTAAAGACTATTTCCCAAGTAGACAATACTTTGATACTTCCTGTTAGTTATCATCAGCAGCCCTACTGCCTAAAGTTTACTACTTCACGCATGTTTAGAAAATCCATACACATTTTGTTTGTGATCTTCTCTTTTATTATATTTGAAATCAAGTTTTAATGTTATGATAACTTTTATTGAAAAATTCTTATCAAGGTTTTTCTTGTATATTTTCTTTACTTATAAGTTTCATCTATTCCTTTATTCCTGTACTCTAAAATAAGAAATACATTTTTGACAGGGGGTTAATGTCAAAAAAAAAAGTTTAAAAATTAGAACCAAAGAAACATTATAGAAAAATAAAGATAGAAAACAATGGAATAACTTTTAAAATCAATAGAAAGTACTAATAAAATTCAGAGATAGTACCTTTAAAAGATTAATAAGACTTAATGGTCAATAACATGGGAACATATGAAAATAAAATAGAAATGGAAAAAATAACTACAGCTATAATAGAAAGTTTAAATGGTCAAGGGGAATTGGTAAAAAATTATATGTTAATAAATATAAAAACTTGATGGAATTAATCAATCATTTAAAATTACAAAATGCTAAAATTGGAACAGGAAAGTATAAGCCATTTTGTTCATTCAGTAAATGTATAAATAAAAAAAGTTCTAAATAAACTGCAAGCTAAATAAATCCAAAAATGTATTGAAAGTAACTAATCAGGATTAGGTAGGATATATGCTAGGAATAAGAATGGTTCCATCTCAGAATGTCTATTTTAATGTCAGTTTCTACATTAATAAAGAGGAAACTCATCTCAAAAGACTGAGAAAGAAAAAGCATGTAATGAAGTTCAATATATGATTTTTGTTAATAAATCCGAAACTCTCATCTACTTGATAATGTTTATATGTGAAGGAAGAGGGGGAGGGGGAGGAAGAGGAAAAATAAAATAGTTAGTAGAGAAGGTTTAGGTGAATTCTCTTTATGAGGGAGAGCAGCACAAGAATTCTCCTTTTTATCACTACTGCTTAATTTCTAACCAGTTCTGTTATAAGTGTTTTAAGAATCAGAAAGTTAGAAATAATCATCTTTTGTTCAGAGATAAGATCAATGATATATGTAGAAAACCCAGTAAAATGCTTTAAACTATTGTAAATAGAAGTAAATGTTAATAAAATCGATAGATATGACCACCTTAGAAAAAAATCTCTCTATACATATACAACCAAATAGAAATTATGAAGGAAAATAAAAAACAAATCACACTAACACCAAAAATTATAAAGTATCCAGAAATAACAAATACACAAACACTGTAAGGGGGAAATGTTTTTAAACTGATAAAAAACATAAATTGATCTGAATAAACGTGAATATAATCCATGTTATTAGACAGAATAACTTCATATTATAATAATGTTAATTTTAATGATATAAATTCAAGGCAAACCAAACAAAAATTTCTTGGATTTTTTTTTAAGGAATTCAATAAACTAAAATGTGAGAGAATAAAGAGAAATTAAATTTGTCCTCCCAGATATTTATCATATGAGGCCAAAATCTGAAAAACAGAACACTATAACCATGAGTCATTTAATGACAGGAATATAAATGTGATTCTGTCGTGTGTAAACATCAGAGTGCATTTGCACAAACCCGGATAGCTTAGCCTACTACCTACCAAGGCTGTATGGCATAACGTATGAACGTGAGTTCATATATTCCGAACTCACAAACCCGGGCTGCATACTACTATACTGAATACTGTAGCCAACTAAAACACAATGCTAAGTATTTGTGTATCTAACCACATCCAGATATAGAAGAGTTACTATAAACATACAGTATTGTAATCTTAAGAAACCACTGTTGTATATATGGTTTGTTGTTCACTATAATGTCATTACACAATGTATGAATGTATGGATTTAAAAACAGAGAAATTGAGCAATAGAACAAAATAAAGACTTCAGAGGAAATAACATATGTGTACAAGAAAAGTTTATACAGGTAAATTTATAAACCAATGTGAAGAAAGAACTATCTTTAGTGCAGATAAAACTAGCTCTCCTATGGAGAAAAATAAAACTGTATATCTAGCTAACAATCTTATGGAGATAGAATCACAATGGACTCTAAATGTGAAAGTTAAAACTGTAAGTTAATAGAAGATAGTTTAGAGAAATGTTTCTATGATCTGAAGTTGGATTAAGGGAAATAACTGCATAATTAAAACCCCAAAAATATGAATCATGAAGATAAAAAAAGATGGCTTAATTATATTAAAGTTTACAGCTCATGTTGGTTTACTTCAGTCTATTATGAACAAAGGTAACAAGGCAGTTGACAGATTGAAAAGCCATTATGGGCTTAATATCTAGAATCTACAAAGAATTGTAAATAAGAAAAAGAAGGGACCCTCAGCTACAAAATGGACAATAGATAGAACATTTATAATCAAGAAAATCTAAAAGGATAGTTATCTTGCTGTCATTTTTGGTGGCAAGAAGTTGAAGACTATTGAGGAATGGATTTTTAAAATGGGGTGGGTGTATTGTGTGGTGCTTTAAGATTCTAGAATCTCGGGGGGAGGAGCCAAGATGGCAGTCTATAGCCAGCTTTCTGCAGATGCTCCTGTCCAGAAGGAGAGTTAAAGGACAGAAATTTAGCGAGAAAGGCAACGGTTTGGAGCTGAGCCAAGAGACTCACATCAACCCTGCTGGAGCCACCTGTGACCCCAAGGATACAAATAAAAGCTCAGATTTCAATCCAGAGTAACAGATTCTCTAGGGTAAGACAAAGACTAGCTGAAAATAAGACAGAGCAAATTAACCCCACCACACCAAGAAGGTCCCAAGTTTTGCAAGCAGTGGCAAAACTCTCGGGGAAAAGGTACAGATGCCAGCCCAAGATTTTAAGCAAAGAACTGGTCAATCACTACTCCTAGAACTCCCAGCCCAAATTGTCCTTATCTACTCATTTAGCCAAACGGTGTAAAATTAATCATGGGGCAGAATCAATGGAAAAGCTCTGTAAATATGAACAACCAGACTAGGTCAATCCCCTCAAGGAATAATCTGGCAGACACAAGCGAGGATCCTATGCATAAACAGATGGCTGAAATGTCAGAAACTGAATTCAGAATTTAGATTGCAAGCAAGATCAATAAAATAGAGGAAAAGTTGGATTTAGAAATTCTGGGTGCATTTCAAAAATTGTCTCAAGAATTCAAGGAATTCAAAGACCAAATGACCAAAGATTTGGACACATTGAGGCAAGAAATTGTAGCCCTCAAAGAACTGAGAAACAAAGTAGAATCCCTCAGCAACAGAATGGAGCAAGCAGAAGAAAGGATTTCTGACATGGAAGACAAAGCTATC
>CAUYON010146558.1:0-38980 GCA_963573935.1 Arctocebus calabarensis
AAAACCCACCGTCTTTTTTTTCCCCCCCTTCTTTTACAACCCCTGTTTTTTTAATGCCCCCACCGCCTTTTTTTTTTTTTAAAATTAACCCCCCCCCCCCCCCCCCCCCCCCGTTCGTTCCACAGCCCTAGAATGCTCTGGGGGTATATCTCTTCCCTCATTCTGGCCGAAATCAAAACCAAAGCCACAAGCAATAACCTTTACACCACAGGAGTTGAAATAATACAACCTGGGGAAGAGAGATCACTCCCCAGCAATGAACGTAGAGTTAGAATGAACCCAGAGGATACATTGCTGTGTCTTAAAACTCCCAATTTGCTCTGGGCACATTCAACCTCTTGGACTAAAAAGAAGTTTGTGCACTTTTAGAACAAGTACACCTGGTGGTGACGGCTGTCACGTTGATAATGAACGAACTGTGGAAAACAGAGTTCAGGTGTTGTGATGGGGTCTTGAATACATCCTGCTCAGCCTAGGATGGCTTTTTGGCTGGTTTTGACTTTTTCTTCTTCCACGACTTTGGAGGTGGTGAGAATTCTTAGTGGAGCCTGTGACCAGAAGCAGTGCTAGGAGCAGGTTCACCTCAGCACAACCTCCTCTTTCTCCCACCTTTCTCCATCCTGCCTTCCTCCCTGTCTCTCTCCATGTTGGCTCATGCAACAGAAGTCAAAGTTATCTTTTATTTTGTATTTTTGCTAAATAAAACTTTTGTGATTCTTGTTAAAGATTGGTAAATGGAATCATTTATATAGAATTCTCTTTAAAAAAAAAAATCGAAACGCCAGTAAAAGCAAATCAAATATTCCTTTAGGCAAAAGTTTTAAAAATGGCTTTTATTAGGGGAAGGGACGTACATAGTAAAAAAAGATTAGAAAAGGTGCACAATAAAATATTAACATTATGTTAGGGTGGCAGGAATATGAGTTGATTTTGTTCTTTTTATTTTCTAAATTTTCTTCAATGAATACAGTGTTACCAAATAGAGGAGTGATACAGCAATCAATGATACAGTGTTATCAATAGATCATGCCTATTGATCTAGCAAACGCATGTCAAAGGAACTCATCCTAAGGAAATAGTGAAGATGTGTTATATCCAAAGGATATGTGTGCGTACGTGTGTGTACCCTTATAAACTTAAATAACTACGAGGATAAAGCATCGTTTCTCATAACTAAGACCTTGAAACAACTTACATTAGCTTGGTTATGATACTTTAAAATGGAACAGTATAAAGCTACAAAGATGATGTTGGAGATAAATACCTAATAATATGGAAACACTTTATAACATAATGGAAAAGTAAGCTGCAGATTGGTTTGTATAGTTTGATCCCATCAAAGAAACATATGTGTATAATACAGACGATAGGAAGATCTGAAAGGGTGTCAGTGCCCTGATACATTTGTAGTGTTCTAACTCAGAGAAGGAGGTCATGCATGTTTCTTTTCTGTTTAACTAAGTGCATGTGTATTTGTGTGTGTGTGTGTACTATAGGTATATACAGTTTCATAATAAGCAGATTTATTTTAGACTGAGAAAATAAGTCACTTTTTCATTTGAGTAATAACCTATGATTTATATTTCATAGTTGACTTTTTTATCCCCATTATTTAAATCCATCTTCTACATTCAAGTAGAAGATGTAACACTGATAAAAAGAGCTTATAATGAGCAGCTGATTTCTGAATGGACAACTGATAATTATAATGGCTTAGATTTTTAATTTCCATTTTTATCAGTTTATAGCACAGCCTCCCCCCCTTTCTGGTGTGTCTGGTTTCAGTCATGCTGTTTGGCATACTTTATTGCATATTAGAAGCCTGTTCTTTGAAATGGGAAGTTTGTTTGGAATTATATTGCAGTTGGTTAGTGAAGCTCTGTGCTTAGGGGCCTGGATTTTGAGGGCTGCTACTTCAGAATTCAGAGGCTCTCTCTATTTCATAGTGTCCTTGGACTGAGGCTGTCTGAAGGCTTGCTCTGAAATGACTGTAAATTGCTAAGGAAGATATTGGACTTACTCTGTACAGCTTAAAATTTTATTGGTGAGATAGGCTCAGTGTAAAACAATCACATTAAGCTAGAACTTAGTGTATAATCTGAGTGCCGTATTGTATGCAGATGACAGGCTTCGATGGCTTCATGAAAGTTAGACCTCGATGGTCAGTGAGGCAGACCTTGACAAGGTCTTCCTTCCAGTAAACTGCAGTGCCAACAAGGTGACCAGCACAGGTCGGAGCTTCATGAATACTTGGTGAATGAAAGACCATTTGAGTTGGCTTTGCAAGCCTGGGTTCCAAAATGTGCGAGCCTGGAGAATAAAACTGCAGGGCAAGGAGCTGTCACCTTAACGTGTGTAATCGGAAACCAAGAGATTAAATGGCATTGTGGAAGATCACAAATGGCATTGTTCAAGATCACAAATGATTCTTTGGTTTTCAGGCATTGGTGACAATGGCAAGGAAGTTCCTTATGTCTTTTGTATGATTTTGGAAAGGTTAAGGTGTTAAAATTGTTGTAAGCAGAGAGGGTAATTACTGGCATCGTCAGCATCAGTTCTTAGGTCTTCTGATTCTTGGCTTATCTCATTGAGTGATTCATGTTAGCCCTTTAACAGTTCACTACATGCTTGAATGTTTTTTACTAGCTGCCTTGACATGGCTTTCAGTGCTTACACGGTTCATTTCCAGCCTAGCTGAGCACAGGAGCGTCAGTGTCTTCTGCTGGCCTGGTTGGTGGTGTTTCAGCCCACAGGTGCCGTCTCTGTCTTTCAGTGGGTTCGGCAGTCGTCTATTTATGTTGAAAGGTGCTGTATTGGGAGGTGGGGAACACAGAGTTCTAGGCCTCCAGGAATTTATCATCACCTGCTAATTTGAGCTCAGCCTAGCACTTGAATGTGAGCCAGAGATTTCCAGATTAGAAAAACAAAAGGATCCTTTAACGTTTGGAATTGTCTCTGGGCCCCTCCTTGCTTCGTGTCTGATAGTTTTAAAAGATCAGTATTCCAGTTGGATATTGTCACGTTTCCACACAGCGCAGCCTGGCAGCCTGCGTGGCCTTGGGCGTGCACTGGCAACAGTTGCAAAGGGTTTTAAAGTGAAGTGGCCAAGAAGAGAGCTAGGCCAGGGTGGAGGGTGAGGGGGTGAAGGCAGATGTGAGGACTATTTCTTGCTACTAGCTATTTCACATATGAACCTTTGGGGGGGGTTATTTTATATATGAAAATGTATGTACATCTGATCAGAAGACAGGAGGTACTGAGGTTTACCTTGTGAAATTGTTCCAGGAAAAGCTAAACTCGATATCAGATTCTTAATTTTACAGTTTTGCAAATAATGTAAGTGGATAATGTGGGTAAAAGTATCTTTTTATGTGATATTAGATTCTGATAATCCCCATCTTCCCTTCCTACACCTTCTGTCATAATCCAAACAGATACAGACACATTTGCCGGCTGTGGCACAGCTAGTCCATCACCCAGGCCTTGTTACAACTGCCTATATAATATACCCTGGATTACTTGCCCCTCCACTCGAGTATTTTCTCAGAAATCTCTAGTATCATTTTAGAAACGATTCCAGTGACACCACTTAAACATGGCTTTTCCTATCTATTTCTTCTTCCGCAGCCTTTACTTCCCTGGTAATTTTCTCCTAAGGTTGGCATCTGCTTTGGGGACCCTGCGGGACCTAGGGCTGGATGAAGGCTCTGGAGAAGTGAATGGTTAAGGAACATTTTTGCTACGGGTAGCTCATTATTTCTGACCCAATTTAAGGCACATTCTCCACTCCAGCCACACAGAACAACTTCGCCTGAGTCAAGGGCCCAGCTCTTGGCTGTTGCTGCTTTGATATTGCTGGGGTCTTCGCCTGGTTCCCTAACTTCACTTGGTGGGACTGCTTGTCTTCTAGAACAGAATGCTGGTTCTTCGCGGTTACATTCTGGCAACTTAATGGCTCTTTGCCTCTCTTTTCTCCGTGTGTGGTGGGAACTTCATTCTTTGTCACCATACCGGTCACCCAAGGTGGGTGTGGAAGAACAGAGCTTTTACCCTCCCTCATGTATTAAGTGGCCTGATCAAAAGTCTGTGGGAAAGAGTGAAGGCTGGAAAGCTTGAACAGCCAAACTGCCAGAAAGTTAGTGGCAGGAAATCCAGTGGGGCTGCCTCTTGGAGTGGGGCTTACAGGTGGTGCAGGTTTGTGAGTGTGATATGCAAGAACCATCACTAGGTGGCGATAGCAGCTTTTTGGGCCCAGGTGGTACTGTGGGTGTCTCCCTCCCCTGGAACGTCACTTGATAAGCTTGATGTTGAACCAGTCACCCATGTCCTTCTCCTTATTAAAGATCGATATTATAAGATATTAATAATAATGGTTGTAAATATTATATTATTATTAATAATTAATAATAATAGCTGTGAATATTATCTGTTAATATTAGCTGTGAATTCCCATGATAAGAAATTGCTTTTTAACATGAAGCATGAAGGAAAAAGACCTTCTAGGGCGGCGCCTGTGGCTCAAAGGAGTAGAGCACCGGTCCCATATGCCGGAGGTGGTGGGTTCAAACCCAGCCCTGGCCAAAAACTGCAACCAAAAAAAAAAAAAAGGAAAGAAAAAGACCTTCTAACTGAATTAAAAGCCTGTTCTTTTCCTTAGTTGCTCTTAAAGGTGGACATGTTCTTGGCCTGGGGATGGGAGTTTACCTGGAACTTTGGGCAGAAGCCTCCTGTGCCTCCGGCTGCAACTTGTCCCTGGCAGGGTTTGTGCTGAAAGGTCTTTGGCTTGTCTCTTTAACACCATTGTGTTCAAGAATGATTTTAAAATTAGCCTCCCTAACCTTTTGGAGACATGTTGAAAAGAGACCAGGACAAACATCTTTTGCTGTTGGATGTGCGTTGATTCAGTTTCCATCCCAAAGGTGGTGCTGGTTAGGAACTGACTCCACCCATTTTTTTTTTTTTAATGTTTGTTTATTCAAGACAACTGAACATACAAAAAGAAAAGATTGGCAGGGACAGTCCTTGTCTTTCCTCCCCCCCATTAGTATGTGACTGTTAAGTCAAGGGAGGGTGAAAGGACTGACAGTGATGGATTTAGGACAATACTTTAAGACCCAGAAGCTACTGAAAGATACAGAAATGGAGAAGGGGCACCGTAATAGTGGGACTGTTGGTCTCTAGAGCACCTGGGATCTTGCAGATTCCTTACAATAGTCCTTGACAGAGATTTCCAGGACCTCTACAGAGGTAAACAGCCAGAGGTGTGACCGGTTTGGGAACCTGCTTAATGTCATCAAGCTAGTAAGGTGGTGGAAATGGAACCCACAGCTAGTTCTAGCAGATGAAAATACAGCCTCATTCTGTAACATGCATGAGGACAGCGGTGCAGGTGTTCTAACAAGCGTCCAGAGGGCTTTTGAATATTCCTCTTTTTAACATTGGCATGGGCATTTATGACAAACTGCGATTCATGTCCACAAGGGAGCACTCTGTGTGCCTCGGGGATCTCCAGGGGGCCAGTGTCAGGTCACCTTAGCCAAGCCAGGCGTCTCACTGTGAGGTGGCTGCTCCCTTTCTTGGGGTTTTGGTGCGGAGGCAGTGTCGTGGGGCTATGGTATGAGTTGGTTTTGTGTGTCTCTCCAGCACATCGAGCTCCTCCTGTAGTCATTGGCTGGGCTGCTGCCTCCGAGGGGCCTCTTCCTCTTCCTACCTTGGAGTTGGAGGGAGGCAGGCATCCGCGGCAGCTTCCAGCCCAGGCAGGCTTTCTGCACAGCACAGGCAGTGCAGCCTGGGGTGCTGGGGTGGGTGGGTGAGAGCCGGGCTCCACCTGGGGGGGGGAGGGCAGCTGCTGCAGAGCCCTCCCTTTGCGCCTCCCCCAGCGTCGCTGTCTCTAGCTCTGAGCTGCTAGTCACCTGGCCGGGAAGTGGCGGGGACCAAGATTCTTCTGTGCTGTTGCTGTCGTTAGGGGAAACCGACCATCTGCACCTAGACCGGCCTGTCTCTTTCCTCCCTCTGTAAAACCTGCTCTTCCTGCCTGGAATCTGGTAAGTGGCACCAGAGGTTCCATTTTCCTTCCTTCCATGATCTGATCTGTGCCTACAGCATCCAAAGAATGTCCATTAGCTTTAACTTCAGTGTGCCAGGATTTGGGAGATTATTGGAATTTACTTGCTTTTTTTCTTTTTTAACGTCCTTTAAACATTTTTTTTTTGCACATTTCAAAAAATTCAAAGGTGTATTCTGAAATCTTTTAATTATATAGTGTGTTTAACCTCTGTCATTTGTTTGAGACCTTTCTTTTCAGGATAGTGTATGGAAAAATTGCACAGGTAATGCTCTGGTGCCTTCCCCCCTTTTACGAATAAATCACTGCATTTGTCATCACTGTATGCCTGAAATGTCAAAAATAGACACAGTGAAGGAGTCTGTCATACAGAGTTCAGACATTTGGTACAAATCCTCAGGTGAAATGAGGACGGATCTTTTATATAAAATTTCTGTTTTGACTTCACTGTGTGTTAGGTTCAATTTAAAGAATAGCTAAAGCCAGCCAGCCAGCCAGGTCGGAAGGGGGCAGGTATGCCGCTTTATTGTTTCAGATTTACCTCCTGGGACACGCACACCTTCGTCATTTGTTTTATAACCTTTACAGGAAATACTTGGGGATTAGTCACATGACTCCAAACTTTAGTTTTCACATGTGTTCTTGCAGATTAAATCCTTTTGTTCTTATATGGGTAAATGTTCAGTTAGAAACTTCTAAAAGTCGTAAATGAGGTGTATGATGGATTCTTATTGTCATTTCCCACATTCCTCAGCCTCCAAACATCTGAACTTTTATTCCCTTTAAGAGAAAATAAAACTGGTAGTTATATTTTCAGTTAAAGAGTACTCATCTTAACTGTCATTAAAAAGCATGTAGCAATCAGTCTCTGGGCATGGCCTTTTTGTTTGACCTCAATCGCACTAGCTGGGATAATGTAACTCTACTCTTTTTTTTAACACCAGTTACAAATAATGCTATAGGGTAAAATATATAATCTGAGGAAAACTATATTATGTAAATCCGGAATGGAAAACCAGGGCAGGGCTTGCGCTTCTGGGGGTGATTCTGTCAACAGTGAGAAACTCTCAGGTTGCCTTAGACAAAGGGGAGACAGGTGCATGCTGGCAGGGATTTTCATGAGTGTGGGAGGAGGGAGCTGAGCATGTGGAGCAGCTTGAAGCCTGTCAAAAAGAACATTTGTCAGGAATCTTCAAAACCGCGGCAGTTCGTAATGTGTGAAATTGAACTTCTGACCCTGTTTGCTTGATGGCAGTGACTTCTTGCTTATGAATTATGTGGATTTGGGTCCCTGGATTTGGGAGGAAGAGCAAAGCAGTTGAGTGAATAGGGAAATGCCATCCTTTTAGTGTGTGATTTGAAATGGTAGAGCTTAAACCATCACCTTAAAGGGAAATGTTTCTGTTTAAAATAGAAAATTGGCAAGACAAATTCCATAGACCTTACCTGTTCATAAGTCCTTACCTGTATGTGAACTGCTTTGCAGGTGATAGTTATGCCTTATAAGGGATAAGGAAGAACAGAAAATAAACCCAAAGGAATGAAACCCAGCTTTGTGTGGGCAGAAAGGAGCTTGCCCTGTTGCCCCTGACCCCCAACTAAGACACCCCACTTCATTCTGTTCCTGCTTCACCAATGACATGTCCTTCTCCCGAAGTGACCCAAACTTGTGTTTGGCAACAAGAGACTGCCACTTTGTCCAAATGCATTTTTTCAGCTAGTGAACTCTCACTTCTTGCCGAGGGGCCTCAGAGCCTGGTTAATAATCTTTAATGTAAGTAAGTCTCTGCCTTGATTACCATTGAGCTTGGTTAGTACCGCACAGGTGAACTCCCTGATCCTCGCGGATTCGTTCCCTGCCAGCCACCTGCCCACCTGTGGGAACTGGGCACAGCCAGTTTTCACCTTCTGTGCGTTTCCCCCCTCTGGTGGAATTGGAGCACTGACAGTTGAGCCCAAGCTGTTCAGCAGAAGGGAGCAGCTGCAGAGCAGTCTCTCTGGGGGAGACTCGAGGGTGGCGACGGGGCTCCTGAAATCAGAAGACCCTCTGGTGAGCCTCCCCCCTGAGCCTGCCCTGGGGAGGCCGCTGCCTGGCCTTCTGTCCGGGTGGTGGTGGGTGATCAGGGTGTCCTAACTGCAGGTGACAACTGCCTGGGTGTCTCTCAGCCGCCTTGGCAGCCACTTGCCTTCTTCACCTTTCTGCTGCGACACCCTTTGGCACCCCTCCCAAGAGGAAAGAGCTGTCTAGATGGCCCTGCTGCTTGTAGGGTAGGTAGAGTTAGCCATTTTCTTCTGACCTGGATAGGTGATACAGGTGATTTCCACATGTTCACATTCATACCTAAAAAAAAGATGAGAAATAGCTACAAAAATGAAAAACGTTTCCTTTTATGATTTTTAGAGGCAACTTTAAAAAAGTTTTTAAATAATCCGATGGCCTCAGCCTACAGTATCTCAGCTGTTCCTTGAAAACATATTTATCCTGTTTAGCTGCTGATTTTTGAGGTATGTTTTTCCTCACTACCCCCACCTCAAATTAAGCAGAACTCAGAGGTATTAGCCTAAAGCATTTGTTAGGTGCATCCTTCCCAAGTGGATCTTCCCCTTTCCCTGGCTTTAATTTCCTTCTAGACAATAGGGCCTGTATTAATTACTGGTGCAGCGTATCCCTGGTCCTAGGAGGCAGATTGTGGGTGAGTTGGGTGGCACACAGCGGTCAGGACTTGTCCATTTTGGCTCCTTTCCCAGACCAAGTTCTGCTGCATACTTGATTAATTTGGTTGCTGATGGTAGAATCTGATGTTTTAGAATCCTGGGATGGAAAGAATTAAGAATGATTTCTGATTTAAATTCCTTGTTTTCAGGGAATTACTAAATCCACACATTGTATTTATTGTTTTAAAAAGCACTAATTCATAACACTGAAGGGGGAAAACTGATTTTGCTTTTTGATCGCCCTTAGTGATCATATTTTCTGGGACAAATACTGGTTTGTATAGTCTAATGAAAAGGTTTTATTAAAAAAGTCATTTATTCCACATTGAAATCTTACTATATTTATATATGCCATGAATCAGTTAAAGGCAGTGGTTTCAGCCCATGGCAACATTTGCTCCCTTATCCACAGGACATTCAGCAGTATCTAGAGAAGTTTTTGGTTGTCACAATTCAAGAGGGAGAGGCACCTGTGAGCGGAAGTGCCGCCCCACTGTCTACACTGCACAGGGCAACCCCCAACCCCCAATGTTGAGAAACTTTGCTTTAAAGAATGTACAAAATCAGAAATTCCATGGACAATCTGAAGTCTCTGGGTAGCCCATCCATAAGGAGTAAATGTTTGGTTTCTTTGGTAAAAGTGCTCAATCGAACCTAGTTGAGTTAACAAATAAGTTGGGCGTGTGTATTATCCGTCATTACTTTAATAAAATACAGATTTCTTTCCTGTTCAAGTTATTGGCAAAGTATTTGATTTTAACGTAGCTAAATAAATAACACAGTAGGTAGTTACTCGGTAGTTTGCCAGTACTCTCTGGCAGAAGGGGGGGGCTTTGTTTTCAAGCTCTCTGTTTGTGGGGGGGAGGCACTCTGGGAGCTGGGGGAGATCTGGTGGGGCCCTGTTGTTCCAGAGTCTGTGGCTGAGGACAGGATCTGAGTGGATTTCCTCCTCTCTGAAATGGGCACGGGATAGCCATATCTCTGCTGTCTACCTCCTGTGTTGAAGGCTGAAATGTGAACAAACTGTAGAATTTTAGGCACAGTTAATTTAGTCTAGGGTCTTCTCTTTGGAGATAAAGAAATTAGCTGGAAAGGTTAACTTTCCTTTTCTAAACCATTCTGATGTGGTTTTTCCTTTGTTTCAGTTCTTAGGGTAATTTTGGCCTGTTTAATTAATTCACTTTTCAGTTAGTAATGTACTCATCTTCAACACCTTCCACTGTCATCTCACTTTACTCTTTGAAATAAATCTTCTAGGTTAACTTTTTCTGCATTTACTTCTTGGTCCCTCGGGCAAATTCTAGATTAAGCTAACTTTGGGGATAGGGTTAATGGCGGCACACCTTTGGGTCCTGCCAGTGCCCAGAGAAGAATTATGTAAGGTTCAGACCCCAACAGTGTATTTGTTGATCTGGCTTCCATGATACCTGAGCTTAACATGACTATGCCAGGGTGAGAATTAAAACTGACATCCAGGATGGTTGTCTTCCTGCCAGGTCTCACCCGCTTTCCACATAGGGATACTACTTGGTCCATCTGAGACAAGGAGAAGGAATTTCTCTAAATTGGTGGTTCCTGTAGTTGTAGATCAAGGTCAGTGTGTTCAAGAGCTGACTCTCGCTAGGGTTTCAATCTAGTATTGGCATTTTTCTTTGAGAGCACCATTTTGGGATCCTTGGATCTGTTATATTAGCTCTGAAAACCTTCCTATGGTTGAGTTTTAAATGGAAACAAAATTTATTGGGACAGGAAAAAGGACATTAGGGGAAAACTGAGGAAATCTGAATAAAGTATGGATTTTTATTAATAATAAATCAACCTGGATTCTCTAATTGTGAGACATGTCCTATCCTATACTAATGTAGGTGCTGGTAATAAGGGAAGCTAGCCGCAGGGTACACGGGAACTTGCAGTAATTCTGTAAGTCTAAAATATTATAAAGCAGAAAGTTATTTAAAAGGGCACAAACAAAATTGCTGCCATTTTGCGGATGGATTCAGTAGTAAATGTTATTGTTTTAGTTTTCTTTGAGATAGGCTGCTACAAAGTTGTGTTCTCTGTTTGACATCTTAGCTCTCTGCTTAGGGTGGCTATTAAGTGACTCTTCCCAACATGTGCCCTCAATAATTTTGAACAATTTCAAAGCATAGTATGTGGTCATTTGTAGGTGGCATGTTTAAAAGACTAAATGTAATTTTCAGGTTTAAAAAGTTACATCAACATAAAGTGTATTTGTAGACAACATTTGAAACTATCAGTTAGGAATGCTACTGCCAGTGCTGGACAGATGCAAGGTGTCCCAAATTTTGTTGGGTTTCCAAAGGCAGGTGACAGACAATCACCGTCTGAGGACAGCCTGGTATAATTCAGTGCCTTTTAAACCCAAATAATGAATTTTGGTTCCATAAAGCCATGAAACACATACAGGACTATTTTATTTGATAAATCACCAAATATACTATTTTATAAGATACAAAATTAATGTGAATTTTTACAGTACTGCTTGAGATGGCTGCTTTAGGTTTGTGGCCCCCATCCCTACCTCACACTACTCCTTTGTTTCTGTAGTTACCAGGGGTCAGCATGAAAAACTGACCTAATCTAGAATTCTTAATCTAGAATTTGCTAACTAATTTGAATTTGGACTTGGAAATTAAGGAACTTGCATTTGAATCCATTTAAGTTCCATACCTTAGCTATTAATGGGCAAAATAGTCATCCTGCCATTTTGTTGTGAAAGTAGAATGAGATAGTAGAAAATGTATTTGTACACGTGTTGAATCTATTACTTTACAGTAGGAGTCAGGTGCGCCCACTCCCCTTTTCCTCTACTTGTATGGCAGATCTTATGTTGACATTCACCTTGAGTTAGCTGTGGTGCAAAACCGTGTTCCCTTGCATCTTTCTGTGTGTTAGATAAAGATAACTTGGAAACCTATTTTGTTTTAATTCAAACACATACAAGATACAGAAGATAACATGATAACAAGCAGCATAACGAAACCCAAACACCCAGCTTCAGCAGTTGCTAACATTTGTTATCTTTATTGCTGCTGAGCAGAGTTTAGTGTTTCTTTGCAGTCCTTTTTTATTCAGCACATATACCATTAGGGATGACAATGAAAATAGGTTTCCAGATCAGTAAAAATAATGTTTCTCTATAGCTTCACCACTAGATGTTTGAGTTTGCTTTTTCCTAAATTTAATTTTCTTTTACAGAAAAGTACTGACCATGTCACAATAATAATTGGGTGTATTAAGTCTGTCTTTCATCCTTGACTCCCTTGAGGTGACTGTATTAGATTTGGGGTTATCCCTTCTTTGTCCTTTTTGGAAATAACATGAGTTCCTTGTACTCATTGACTGATACGTGTTATTCTGAGCCATGCTGCCTTCACTTAGCATCATATCCTGGAGCTCACATGTTGTAGCTTTCTGCTGTATATACTGTAGTTCAATCAGTCACTCTCCTGCTGGTAGACACATGGATGTCCTCTAGTTTTCGTCTGGGCATTCCAATAGGGATAAGTGAACACTTCCTCTCTTGCCTTGTAGACATACATGTAGCTCCTCAGTAAACTTTGATGCTCTCAAGCTCTGTCCTGCTCTTTCATCCCTGATAAGAAGGAGAGCTCTTGAGGCCACAAGCCTTTCTTCCTGCCCCACGTTTTTAAGTTTGGAAAGGAACGTTAGAGATGGGTTATTTTTCTTGTTTCAAAGATGAAGAGACCAGGAAATGAAGGGAGAGCTTTGAGGTCTGTTCCCCACCCGGCAGGTGGCATTCTCTCCATTAAACTCTCCTTCCCTCTACCTGCTATGGGCAGGGCCATGCTCTAGGGCTGTGCTCTCTCAAAAGTGTGGTCCATGGACCAGCAGCATCACTTTGAGAGCTTGTTAGAAATGCCAGTTGTCCAGTTGGATTGAGTTACAGTCTGTTTACTGGGCTCCCAGGCAGCTTCTGGACAGTCAGGTTGGAGGTGTGCTGGTGGTGGCCTCCTCCAGGAGAAGATACAGGGCACTTGTAATCAGGACCGTAAAAGCAGGAATGGCTCAGCTCCTTTTGAACAAATTGACTTGTCCCTTCCTCCTGACGCACTATCTTTTCCTTCCTCCTCTTTCCTCCGCCTTCCTCTGCCTTCCTCCAACCTGCCTGTCTCTGATCCATACCCACGAGCCGTTCAGAGTCAGTCTCTTTGGGGGTGGGATCTTTCCTGGGTAGCCTGCCTTCCCCTCCTACTCCATCCATTCAACACAGCCTCATCCTTCTCACTGTGTCCTGGATACATCATATTCTTCTCATTTGGCAAGTGCCCTTGCTTTATTTTATGACTCTGTTCATGCTAATTTGTGCATTCTTCATGTGTTTAGTTTATTACATAGTTCTCATCATTGATGTAAAAGGCCTTAAAATGCTTTTGCTAGGATATATATCACAGTATACGGGGTACTGGTTCATTTCTTTGCTTTACTGGCAGGGTGGGGGTATGTGTGTGCACATCCTTGGGTACATATCTTTGTTTGTTAGCAACTGATAATATTAGGCCTCAATGCATACTCAAATAAAAACTTAATTGCAAATTACTTCTTAAATTATCCACATACTCTCTTGGCAACTAAGGTGACTACAAGTGGCGAAATCATTGTCATAATAACATTCTGTACTGTTAGATTCGGTATTTCTAGTCTCTTAAATATCAATTTTGGAAGGTCAAGTTTTGGCAAGTGGTGGTAATAATCTCATATCAATGAATAGAAGCAGTAGTGAAGTCTAGTGTATTACAGGAAAGATTTTAGCATAACAATATGTAGCGTTGGTAAACGTATAGGTTTTTTTTTTAAAGACAGCTTTTTATATTGAGAAACAGATGATCTCTTTTTCCAAACTATGTTAGCTGCATCCAAATTAGTGAATGTTAAAATAACTGTGACTGGTTAAAAACATTTTGCAAATTCTTTTTACTTTTTATATAATTAAATGAAATTCTCCATTTGGTAGTTGATCTCTCAGATAAATTAAGTCTTGCCAGACTGTCTGAGACAATTAGTGATTCAGACCCTAAAAACGGGTAGCATTTGAAAAATAACTATGTACTGCAATTTGTAAAGGCATAATTAATTAAGGAAACTTCCAGTATTTTAAGATTTGCACTAGTTAATCTTTGCCTGGTGTAAGTCAATCTAGTTCAAACCGACTGTTATAAAAAAGCCATTGCTTTTAGCCACAGAAAAATAACCAGTTTCATAGAATGACTTACAATATAATTCAGCTTTTTTTGGAGTTCGAAAGTCTAGATGACCTTATTCCTAGGTCTGCTGTGGTATCTATCTGTATTTCACTGTGTACGCACTAATACACATACATTTACAAAGTAGTTAATGGTGATTCATTTATTCACAAAATATGCATTTATTTTGCTTTAGGTGCATATGTGAAAAGGTGGTTATATGGATTAAAAGAAATCTTTTGACTTCAGGATGTTTACAATCTAATTACAAACCTTGAGATTTCCAAGATTTTTCTTAGGATCACTCTAGCCAAATGATCACACAAGTGTATAGATAGATGAAAGTACCACTTATCACTTTATGAGTATGTACATTATGTGAACTGCTATAATTTATGGGAATTGCATATGTTTCTGACCTTCAATCTTTTAAAAATAGGTTTAGAATTTCCATGATGTTTGTAATATTAAACACCTTTTTTTTTGAGACATAGTCTCACTATGTCCCTCTCAGTAGAGTGCTGTAGCATCATAGCTCACAGCGACCTCAAACTCTTGGGCTTAAGTGATTCTCTTGCCTCAGCCTCCCAAGTAGCTGGGATTACAGGCACCTGCCACAAGGCCCGGCCATTATTTCTTGTTGTTGTCATTGTTATTTAGCAGGCCCGGGCCAGGTTCGAATCCATCAGCTCCGGTGCATGTGGCCAGCGCCCTAACTACAGAGCTGAGCCAACATTGAGCACTTTCATTGCATAAAAGGTTTCATAAGTGTAGGATGTCCTTCTGAAGGTTACCTATTTGAAAGTTTAAAGAAGCAGCAGAAAGATGCCATCAAAAGTACTAAAGAAGAGCTCAAACAGTTTGTGAGACAAAATGGTATTCTCCAACTCTGAAATCTTGTAGAGTGCAATGAAGACAGGAAAGACAAATAGATGAAAAAATAAAAGGCAGGAAAGAGAGGAATTCAGCATCACACCAATAATAAATCAGAATATGGATCAGCTGCAAATATCCAATAGGTCACAAACACTTCAATATGAGAAATTTGAGTAGAGAGTTAAACTCATTGGCTAAATATTACCAATAAGCACAAGACATCCTGAGATCTACCAGGGAGAGTTACTGGTGTAGAATCAGCTACAGGTGTCCTCTTTCTACATGTCCTATTTGTGTTCCTTACATTTTGGTCTTTAGCCCTTTTAACTCATTCCCAATGAACTAATGTGGTTTCCTGGTCACCAGCTTCCAGCTATTACTTGGGCAGACAGTGGTGGATGGGAGTGTGGGCAGTAGCCCTGAACTAACAAGCTCGGTAGTCTGTTGTGTGTTCACAAATGACCAAAGGAAAAACAGAGGTTAAACAAAGGTAAATACAGTCACCTGGTAACAATATTTGTCCTTTCTCAAAATTATGGAAGTTATATTTAGGAGAAATGTTTTGGTAAAAATATTTGAAATTTTGTTTGATAATCATGAGTCGCTTGGGTTATTTTGAGTACGGGGGTGTGTGTTGTGTGTATACTCATGGGGCAGTGGGGATGGAGGCAGCTGACAGGAACTCCGGGAGAAGGAAATGATGAGTAAGTTAACTAGTGTGGAATGAGAACGGAAAACGTGTAAGGAGGAGAGTGTTGAAATTTCAGGGCTAGTCATTAGTCATTAGCTGAAGACTTTAGAGAAATGGCGGAAACCTCCAATAATTAAGAAAGAATTATTGTGAAAAGAGGTTCCAAACCCTTTTCCTAGTATTGACGTAGAATTCGGTTCTGTTCCAACCATTTCCCTCTCATTTCCTTTTCTACCCACCATGTTCTAGCCAAGCTGAGCTGCCTGCCTTCCCGGTATGTGTTCGGATATTTCTTTCCTCAGAATCTTAGTGACCTGGCACCTCCTTCTGTCTGTGTGTGTTGAACTGTGCTTACCTGGTAAGACCCAGTTCGATACCACTTGTATATCAATGCTCCCTTAATTCTTTTCATTCCTCCTAATTGAAATAAGGCTGTTCTCAGAGAAATGAAAGATGCTTTCCTATGTGTTGGGTACAGGATCCATTGAACCTTCCAGCATTAGTATAGCTTGGTTCATTTCAGCAAAATGGTTTAAAGCGTACACCAAGTTTTCTAGTCAAATGTAACCAGTTTACAGAGCTGTGTTTGCACTGAGTCTCTATCTCCTATCTTAGGGGCACAGCACCCTGCCTAAGAAGCACATGAATTTACCTTTGCCTGATGTGATAACTTATGCATAGAGATCTGGCATCATAGCTTAAGATATGTGGGAGAAATAATTCATAAAACATGGGATTAGAACAGGTGAGAAAGAAGAGGGAAAGGGACAGGCATGTCACAGAAGTGACAGCAGAATGGCTGGCTGAGGTTGGTGGCATTATATGTGCAGATATTTAAGGGAGGCATGGTATTCTACCTGTCCTTGACCTCCTTAGGCAAACACTGTAGCACTAACATGCAGGCAGGAACCAGTTGTGCCCTCACCTGGGCAGCTGCACAGGCCGCCATGGCCCCGCATCCATTGCACTGTGATGGAAGTCGGAAGGATCCTGAGGCACTCGGTCCTCCCACCCATCCTGTGCACAAGAAATCCCCCTCGAAGTGTCTCACCCCTCCCGTCCTTGAAATTATGAAAGTGCACATTAGTTCTACCATCTCTTTCCTTCTCTTTCCATTATAGCTTGCAGTTGTTTGCTAAGAACAGAAACAGCAATGTTTTCATCAGAAAGTAAAATGTAAGTGCTTCAAAGAATATTATAGACTATCTGGAAATTGCAACTGGCCCAACCTGGTTATCCTTTAACCCTGACAAGTAGCTGACTGTCATTGAACTTTGTAAAACAGATAATTGAATTTAAATTTTCACAGATGAAAACTGGAGTGCCATGGAGTGGGTAGGCGGAGGCAGCCAAATACCCTCCAAAAAGATTTCTGGGAAATTGGAAATGGTTCTTGTTTATAGCCAATACAGGACCTTGCATTCGCCTGACTCGTAGTTTTGGAGTAGTATTTTATCCCCTGAGGAACGGGCTAAGTCATGTAGTGTTATGTGCGTAGAAACAGGGTGGGCTTGGCCCCCAGGATGGTTACTTCTAGTGCAGTAGGAATATGTACTTGGGTTGCTGGTCTTGTGCAGAGCCAGCCAGTGGACCCTAAGAAACTTAAAGGCTTAGAGCCCCCCAAGCTCTATTCCACCTTTTTATTAACATTTCTGTGACTTAGTCGCAGCAGTATTTGTGCTCACTGCCCCATGATGTTCTTGGGGTGCCACCACTCTGTTGACCTTGCCTTTCTCCTCTAACCGAGTCTGATGTCAGGATCTGCAGATTGCTTAAGCAGGATATGTTTCAGTCCCCCTCGCCCATGTAAGGTAGAATTGTACTTTCTCCAAAAGAATGCACATAGCTCAAAGCAAAGGGATGTATTGTTTCCTCATTGGTTTCAGAGACCCTTGGGGACATTAAATGGCTTCCTGCCACCAAAGAGTTCCTGTTATAGTGGGGGCTTGAAAGTAACATTTCACTTATTGGGATTCACTAGGGAAAGTAGTGAGGAACAAAGTGAAAAAATTAAATATAGGACATACTAAAATGGTCATTTTGGTTCTAGTTCTTAAAAGGACAATGGTAGCAGCCTAAATAGAAATATCTGCTTTAACCAAACAGATAAATTATTAGCATGTTGGTTGTTTACGTATGTGTCAGAGCGTCTCAAATTTGTTCCCATAAGTAGGTTGAGCCTCCTTCTCAGCCTGTTGTCATAGGATTTAAAAATGAAAATGTGAGTCCAAACTCTTTCCAGCTCATAAAAATAATTCTGAATTAGTAGAGCATAAATGAATGTGATTTTATTTGAGTGTCATTTTCATGTTCCCCAGGCCAGGTTGGGACCTTTTAAGTCTTCTAAAATTCCCTGTTGTGAGGATTAAGAAAATAGTAGCAGCTTTGCTTCTGGCCTTAGACAGTTTTCTAACTAGGTCAGAGCCTCTTACCCTGGAATAAGTAGATTCTCTTTGCCCCTTCAGCATTGGTTTTTGAGAGTTGCTGTCTGAAGCTATCAGATAGACAAGGTCACTTTTTATAGAGGTACATTTTTGAACCCAGAGTGGAATCTGGGTTGATCGACTCTTCTGGTAATCAGAGTGATATATCAAATCTGTGCTGAAAATGCTTTTCAAACCTATTCGGGCACATTGTGCATTAGTAAGATCACTGTCATGATGTAAGAGTGAATCAAGATCCTGTGGTGCCTTAGCTTTGGAACACTGTCCTGATTACAGATTGAAGTTTGAAAACTAGGCTAAATGCAGTCTGACTGCAGCATTAATTCGACTGGTAGAATTTTTTGTGTGTGTTGGTTTTTAAGCCTGTGTATGAACCAAATCATTTTTTTTCTTAGAAATGTGAAATAAAGGGTGAAAACCTAACAATGCAATAAGGGAGATGATGGATAAGTGGTGATGTTTACATTTGGTCTGTGCTCGGGAATCAGAAACAGCTCCTCTTTCTCTTCCTCCCATGGCATTCTTAGAGTGCCAACTAGCCCATCAGTCCATTACTTACTTGCCTTGTAGCTCTTAACATTTTCATCTTAGGTATTTCTCTTTCTTGTTCTTGGTAAAAATTCTAATTATTTTAGAACATACCACCTGGAAAGGAAGAGTGACTTCATTATTAAAGAAGGTTAATTGAGTATGCATTGTAAGAAATTAGAAAAAAATTAAGTACACACACACAAAAACCAAGATGGAGGATTAAGGGATGCAGATAAGATTTAAAGGTTAAATAAATCCATTAGCTTGTTATTTGAAATGACCAATTAAAATGAACTCCAGTCATCTGAATTTAGGGAAAGGGAGGACAGAAGTAGACAATAGGCAAGGAAATAGAAAAAGAGACACAGGAGGAAGTAGTAGAGTGTGTAGGAGAATATTTCATGCAACCATATGCTTAACATGTGAAACCGTAGTGCTGATATTTTTGTAAAATACAAATTACCAAAATTGACCCAAGAAGCATGGATAAGTTGAATAGACCAATTACTATAGAAGAGATAGGAAAAGTGATTAAAATTATCATTGAAAAGACATCAGGACTCCACAGGTTTCCAACTGAGTTTTATTTAGCCTTTAAAAAAAACAAAAAAATTGAGTTTTTTATGTTACTCTAGCACATAGTAAAATATGGAAGGGCTCCCAGTTCATTTTATAAAACCAGCAAAATTAATGGAAAAACCTGGTAAACTTTATATACGGATAGGCCGATATTTATGAAACTAAGTGCAGGAATTTAAAATAATTTATAAAATAGACTTTTTGGTGTATTAAAAGACCAAGGCCCAGCATTATTAACAAATATTACTATAATAAATAGTCCTGTTTAATAATGCCAGGGTGATTAGCTGTTAGGAACTCATCACTGTCATCCATTGTTGCACCAACATATCAAAGGGGAAAAGTTATGTGACCAGGCCACTAGAAGCTGAAAAACCATTTGATTTGATTACGGCCCTTCCCAATACAGTACAATTGGGAAAAGCAGACTAGGAATAGAAATAAATCACTTAAACACAAAAAGGACAGATAAATATATACACACCCAACAGCAGATATTTCCTAGAAGGCAACTAAAACTATTTCGATTAAAATTAGGAACCATTACTTCTGATAACAACTACATGTAAAAAACCATAAATAAAGAAGCCAATAAAATTAGGAATCAGACAAAGACAAAGCTGTCTCACAGTTGTTTGTTGTTGGAGAGGTTCTTGTGAGTATAATAAGACAGTGAAATGTTTGTATGTCTAGAAATCTCAAGAACCTACAGTTTATAAAAAACCTAAAATCAAATAAAAAAATACTTGTAAGTCTCTAGAAATTGCTTTTTCTCTGTTTTGAAGATGAGCACCCAGAGATGAAAGTATTCCTTTCACAATAGCAATAGATAACCTGGGAAGAAATTGGATACCTGCATCTTAGTATCTGTGGTGGGTTTGCTCTCTCTCTTTTTTTTTTTTGAATGAAATAATCCTGAAGTTTTAGTTTGTTAATAAATTCATGATACCTGAGAAGTGCCAGGAAGACTATGAAAAAAAAAAAAACCAGTGAAGGCAGATTTGGCCGGCAAGTGATGACAAAATACTATTGAGATAATAATGTGTTCCTTCATGGATAGTACTGGCATGACCCGCTCTCTATCTGGTGTGAGGGCAACCCAGAGCTCTACATTATAATCAGAAATAAATCCTAGAATCTTCAGATGTAAACAAGCAAACCAATTTTTACAAAGAAATATGTACTTGTTTAATCTTAGGTGAGGGAAGACTTCTTAAGAAAGATTTGATACTCATAAGCTATAAGGAGAGAGTCACAAATATATTTAAAAACTTTGCTATGGCAAAAGATGCTATTAAGTCAGTAGATTAAAGAGGGGTATTTATAACACATAGGGGGGTACTGTTCATAATATACCAAATAAGTTAGGAATTGGCAAGAAAAGGGGAAAAAAATGGACTGAGAATATTAATATTCACTTCACAGAGAACAGATGTAGACAGCCAGGAAATCTATGAATAATAGTCAGTATTTGCTAGGGAAATGCAGATTAAAATAAGATTTCACTTTAAACCGATCAGAATGGTAAAATTAAGGATAGTAATCTACTATCAAGCTGCTTTTTCATAGTACTGATGGATATGGGAATTATCAGTGCTTGATTTGGAAAGCATACTGGCAATGTGTAGTAAAATAATTCAGCCTATAGACTTTTTCCTGGATATCTATTTTCATATATATATATTTTATATAATATAAATATATATCTAAATTTTTTTTTTTTTTTTTTTTTTGCAGTTTTTGGCCAGGGCTGAGTTTGAACTCACCACCTCCAGCATATGGGGCCAGCGCCCTACTCCTTTGAGCCACAGGACCGTCCCCTGGATATCTATCTTTTAGAAATAAAAGAGAAAGTCACATGTGAAAGGATGTTTATTGTACCATGATAGTGGCAAAATACTGAAAATATGAATGCCAATCATTTGAAAATGGCTAATTTATGGAATATATGTCCCATATAATGTTATCAAAAAATTAGAATTTATATCAGAGTTTATCAGAGTCAAGGAATTTATATCCTTGACTTTGGAAGGATTTCTGTGAGAACTTGATGAATGAGAAGCAAGATACGGAAAAGTATATAATATCCACTTGCAAAACAAAGAACCCCCACTTCCCCAGTATACTATGTGTGTAAATGTGTGAGTGTGGAGAAAAAATGAACGCCCTCATTCTCTAAATGTAGGGGGGCAGTGAGGCAGAAGTTACTATAGATGCTGTGGGTGGGGGCAGCAGGGATGTCTGAGCACCCACCAGTGATAAATGTCCACCACATCCCAGTTTTTCCTGTGGGGGAAGCCGCAGAACACTGTGGTTTGAGGTTAACAATCTTGGCTGCTTTGGGTCTCCAATTCTTTTTTCCTTATTTTATTCTGTTCTTGTTTCAATGCTCTAATACCTTCTCGGATTTTATGCGCTTTTACTTCATGGTATTTACTGTTCTTCTTCTGTTTATCATAAGACCCTGCATGCCAGTTCCTTTTGGGCCCTGGGTGATTGATTCTTGGTCTTAGGAGTCTGCTGCTCCTTCCTTGGTGCCTCTGGGTTACCCCTTTGTTCACTGGGCCAGGTCCAGGCAATGGGAGAGTTTGGCTGGATGGGGCAGGAGGTGCCCGCTCAGGTGTATTCTTGTATGTGCTCCTAGGCGCTCTTGAGCTGTCTGCACTTCCTGTCTTATGACCACACGACTACACCCCTGCCATGGCCAGCATGAAATACAAGGTACCAATGGGAAAAGCCAGAGGTGGTGACACTACTTCTTTTTTTTCCTTTATTTTGAGACAGAATCTCCTGAGTAGAGTGTCTTGGCTCACAGCAACCTCAAACTCTTAGGCTCAAGCAATCCTCTTGTCTCAGCCTCCCAAGTAGCTGAAAGTGCAGGTGCCCACCACAGTACCCAACTATTTTTGGAGGTGGAGTCTCACTCTTGCCCAGGCTGGTCTTGAATTCCTGTGCTAGAGGGATCCACTTGCCTCGGTCCCCCGGAATGCTAGAATTACAGGCATGAGCCACCACACCCAGCCTACGTTTCTGGATAAATCACCATGTTCTTGCCCCAACCGCCCCTTGGATCTCTTGACTGATTTCTCTTGAATTTCTGGCATATGGCGAACACTTCCACCTGACCAGCACCTCTCCCTGCTTTTATTTTTTTTTTTCGGTTCCAGCCCATTCCTCTTCTGTTCAATTGATGATACTTTCTTACTTTCCCAGGACTCTCATGGATGTGATTTTTAGCTTGGATGGAAGAGAAAGAGACAGAAATGTGCACTCAGAGGGCAATCTGGGTAGACACTTTCATTGATCTCTCCACACCTTTGTGTGCTTATCTGCAGAGCTGAGATAATGACATTGTCTGTTAACTGTTAGGGTTACTGTGAAGATTTAAATAGGTGATGCTCTTAAAGGCTTTATAGAACAGTGTCTGTCATACAGTAAGGATTCCATAAAAGCATTAGCTGCTGCTGTTTAAAAAAAAAAATGAGATCATGCTAGAAATACTAAATGGCAATGTATTTTTTCCCCAGTTAATATATCTAGGGCCTCTTCAGACACTATTGTGTTTTGAAAGCTCTGTCATGTGTCTGTGCACAAATTTTCTTTTTTTTAGGGGGTGGTGTCAAATAATCCTTTATTGAAATATTTTCCTTTGTACTTTTTAACTAACTGGGCATTCCACCACACTGCTTTTGATGTCATCTATGATGTCAGGTGGCGGCCGTCAATATTGCAGCCCACGGACTGGGCCAGCCCCAGGATCTTTTTAATGGTGCCAGAGACTTCTCTGGCTAAAGATCGGTGTTGCATCTCTTGTCTGGCAATGTTGACAATCTCATCAAAAGTGATATTTCCATTTCGTTTTAACGTTTTTCTGTCTCTTTCTATCGCAGTGCTTCCTTGAGGGCTTTGATAATGAGGCAGAGGCAGAAGGTACCACTTCAGTCTGGTTCTGTTCTGGATAGTCAGTTTCATAGTCACTGTCAGTTTTCAATCCTCAGACCCTTCCAGTCACCAGTTGACTTGGCAATGGAGACAAACCCAGGGAGCCAATCTGGGGTGCCAGGTTAGACATGGCACTGTTTGCCACCGGTGCACCTCAGGTACATGGCTTTGGTCTCATTGGAGTTGAACTTCAGCAGCATGGTGGAGGCAGCTGTTGTTGGATGAACCGGGATTCAGGAAGAAAACTGCACCTTGGCCTCCTCCGAGCTGAAGGCCGAAAAGCTATGCTTGAGTTATCTGTAGCTAAATTCCTAGGGTTGATCAGTGGACAGGAACACTCGCAGTGTTCACAGATGCTGGGAAGTCACCTTCTATAGTCTTGCGCTTGGCTCCAGGAGTTGATACAAGCTCCAGTTTCCCTATGTTTACCCTAGTTTATCATTGTTTTCATCTTTGACAGGATTGAAGGTAGAAACATCCTATTTTGTGTCTTTTATCAATGACGTCAACTGTCTCTTCACATGAGTGTTTGTATTTTCACTTTTATGAAGTGCTAACTCACATCTTTGTGCCCATCTTTCCAGTGGGTTATTAAGTTTTCATTGATTCATAAGAATCCTTATAAAATAGGGAATTTAACTCTTTCTTGTTTTATTAGATGTCTTGTACATCAGCTTTTCATTTTAACATTGTGTTTTAAAATGTCCTTTCTTTGGTGACTTAGAAAGCTAACAGCCATTTATAGCATTTTCTTTGCGTTAGACATATGGATTTTTCTACTCTAATAGTGAAAGTTACAAATTTTTCTAAGTCTAGAAGAAATAATTAGAAAATAAAAAACAAAAGGAAAAAACTATCAGCCACAGAAAGAATACCAATCACTCACAATATTTTGGCATTTTCCTTTTAGTTGGAAGGGAATATATATTTATAGATAATTAGCATCATAACATAGGTATAGCCTTTTCCCCACATATTTCAAGGTATGATATAGAACATTCCATTTTCCGAATGTGCAGTGTCTTATTCATGTCTTTTTAAAGTTTCTGGTTTTTCATGAAAGAGAAAAGGTCTTGGATATATCTTTGTGCAAAAAAATGGACTTATGTTCTTATGCTACATCCCCAGAATTGGGATTACTGACTCAAGGGATGTTAGTGTTTAGATACTTTTGATACGTAATTACCACGATGCTAAAGTGTTGTACAAGTTCATGTTCCTATCAGCAGGAAGACTGATGATGCCCGGTCACCTGAAGAGAAGGGGCAGCCACCCTGAAGATGAGGGGGAGGAGCCTCAGAAAGAAGGTCTGTAAGTGAATTGAGAGGTTTGAGACTCAGCCTGGGCAGTGGAGAAAGGGAGTGAAGGAGTGAAGGTGGCGAGTTTGCATTTACACTTTAGAGTTTTGGGAAGCCAGCCTGAGAGTTGCAGGAAGGGGGAGCATAATTTGGTGTGACTCTTGCATGTGAGTGATAGGGCCTGCAACACGGTGTCACAGTGGCCGGGAGAGGGAGGGTGGTTTGGACAGCGGGATAGTAATAAATCAGGAAAGGGAGGAAGAAGGAGGAGAAGGGAGAGGGGAAAGGGGCTTCATTCTGGAGACATGGAGCCCTATGCTTGCTGATGGACTGCAGTGTCGGAGATTAAGAAAAGAGCAGAGTGGAAAAAATTCAGCTTGTACTGCCTGGCGGCCACTGAGATTGGCAGGGCGAGCTGGGGAGCAGGTGTCAGGTACCTCAGATCTGCAGGTGAGAGTGAAGATGAGGTCAATGAGGGTGATAGTGGGAGGCCAGTGTTGAGTCAGTCTTTGGGAGCTGTTTGTATTAGGTGGTCTTTACAGCCCCAAGGACTGGAGCCATCACTAGGGGTGAGGTGTTTGTTCCTTGTGAAAATGTGTTTGGGATCCTAAGTAACAGGCCTAAATAATTGCAGATTTGATAAATTAGGAACCATCTGTAAACTGCCAGGCTGTAAAGGCTTTGAGGTTGTAAATCTTTGGGTCTTGTCTAAGGCTCTGAGCAGAGGAGATACATGGTATGATGGCTACTCAATGATGTTTAAGATTCAAGAGACCTTTATCCTCTACTTGATGAAACAGTTTTCTTTTCAGATACTTTGATATAATGACTTGGCTCTGTTAACTTACGAAGCATAAGTTAGAAACCACACTTTGGCCTTTTTTGGTAGGGCACTGGAAGAAAAGGCTAACCCAAGTTAGGAGGGTTTTAAGACCTTGTGAGGAAATTCAAAACTTTATGTTATCATCACCAAACCTTGCCTGTGTTATGTAAAGATTTTTGCCTGCGTGATGTCATCCTTACTTTGTTCAATGTATTCCTCCCCCTCCAAGTGTCCTAGTTTTTCCTCTACTGTAAGCCGGTTTTGAACAAAAGGGAGAAACTTGGTTCTCCTCACCTTCCCCCCAAGCATTTGGATCATTGTCATTTGGTTACTTGTCCTTTTTAAGTGATAGCTTTCTTAACAAATTTTTAAGTAACTTTTTTCTGATTATAACTGATTTAAACATTGAAGAAGATAAAATATAAAGTAGTCATCTGTCTATAAATCCAAACAGCCAGAGAGAGAGAACTGTTTACTATTTTGTTTTATTTCCTTCTAGTCCTTTGATAATATTTATATATTTGTATCTGGAAATAGTTTGTGAATTTGGAATAAGACTGTAATATTGTTTAGAATGATGCTTTTTAGCCAGTATTTTATGGTGAGCATTTTATGAGAGCTTGTAATATTGTTTCAGGGCCTGTGGCTCAAAGGAGTAGGACACTAGCCCCATATGTTGGAGGTGGGGTTCAAACCCAGCCTTGGCCAAAAACTGCCCAAAACAAAAGAAAGAAAAAAAATGTGCTTTTTGAAGGCTTCAGAGTATGTATAAATTCATAGTGTGTTTTTTTTTTTTTTTTAGGTGGGAAAGAAATCTAAAGATGATCTCGCTAATTAACAAATCCTTTTAAGACTAAAAACAAGAGCAACCAAAATACAAAAACTGAACCATGTTTGGCATACTGCTATGAAATTCAGTGTTTATGTTCTTAATAAGATCTTGTTTTGGATGAGGTCAGTCTTCATGCTTCTCTTATTGCTCTTGGTTGTGTTACCTAAAAATTGAATTAACTGTTTGAATATACTTCCTCTGCTTTCCATTGGAGCAGACTGATCCAGCGTGACCCTTTTGGTAGTTCATAAAACCCCACCCTGGAAACCAGTCTTCTAATTATAGTAAAGAGTATTGAGTAATTTTTTTTTTTTTTTTGGTAGAATGTCAGAAGTGGCTAGGAATTATCCAAAGATGTACATTGAATCTTAAGTAATATAGAATTAAGGAACAGTATGACTTTTTCACATGGTTTTCAAATTTGAATTTAGGAAAAAACTTCCCAAGGGATCTAAGTAGGAATGACAGCTGCTTCTCCTGCTGCCCGACTCCCAGTGGACCCACCAGTGGTCATTCACGCATGTCCCTTCGGTGGCCTCTCCTTGGTCGGTGAGGGCCCTGGGGAATTCCCAGGGAGGCTGCTCTTCCCTCTGTTTTTTTGCTAACTGCATTCTGCCCAGATTGTGAAACTGAAGTGCCTGTATTAAGACACTAGCAACTTCCTGGTCACTGAATCCAGAGGCTTTTGTTTTCTTGGCAGGAGCCTCTTCAACCTCAATGAGGCTCTTGGCTCCCAGCCCCCACCCTTCCTCTTTGACCATGTTCCTTCTGTTTTACAGCCTTCTCCAAAACTCTAATCATATTTATCTTGGAAATGGAGATTAAGATTCAAAAGTTATAAAAATGTCTACTTGTAACTTTTTTTTTTTTTTAAATGGAGACAGGTTCTCATTTTTTGTTCAGGCTGGTCTTGAACTCCTGAGCTCAGATGATCCACCTGCCCTGACCTTCTAGAGTGCTGAGATTACAGGCATGAGCCACTGTGCTCTGCCCTATTTTTTTTTTTTTTTTGAGACAGAGCCTCAATCTGTCACCCTGGGTAGAGTGCCGTGGCATCACAGCTCACAGCTCCAGCTCCTGGGCTCAAGCGAGTCTCTTGCCTCCACCTCCCAAGTAGCTGGGACTACAGGCGTCTGCCACAATGTTCAGCAATTTTTTGGTTGCAGCCGTCATTGTTCTTTGGCAGGCCCTGGCTGGATTTGAACCCACCAGCTCAGGTATATTTGGCTGGAGCCTTAGCTGCTTGAGCCACAGGTGCCGAATCTTTATTTTTATTTTATTTTTTTTTTTAATTAGGGAAGTTTCACGTAATTCTATAGCTTCCTTTTTTTTTTAAACACTTGTGTTTTTCCACATTTTAAAATATTTCTTGAGAGGATGTCTGTAATTTATTTTCTTTATGATCAAACATTATAGTTTCTTAGCCTTTGTTTTTGTTTTGTTTTATTCATTTGCTTCAGAGAGACAGGGTCTTGCTCTGTCCCTTAGGCTGAGTGCATAGTGCCATCACAGTTTAGGGGAACCTCAACGCTCATGGGCTCAACTGATCCTCCTGCCTCAGCCTTTTGAGTAGCAGGGACTACAAAATGTGCTCCCCAACTCCTGGCTCATTAAAAAAATGTTTTTCCCATAATGATGGGTTCTAACTATATTGCCCAGGCTGGTCTCAAACTCCTGGCCTTCAGCAATCCAGCATATTTCAGCCACTTAGATTTCAGAGTTCTGTTTTTGTAAGGAGCTTTTGTGGTCGGTATTGTTGCACTTGTGTCCCTGATTATCTGCGTAAGAAAGATTCCTTGGATTGGATTATGAAGTCAAGGGGATAAGCCCTGGAGATTGTCTGAGGACTCCTCTTCCTTGCCCTTCTTTCTTCCATACTGCCTTGGAACTGGCTTCCCTCCCCCCTCCAAGTCCTCGAGGCAGTTTTGCCCTCCAGGGGACCCTTGGCAGTGCCTGGAGATATTTTTGGTTGTCACGCCTACGAGTATCTAGTGGGTACAGGCCAGAGATGTGCCTGAAGGCCCTACAGTGCAGAGGATGGCCTCCCACAACCAAGAATCACCCTGACCCACACGTCTTGGTATCCAGGTGAAGAAATCCTGTTTTGTTTTAGATTTACTTTCAGATTGGGGCCACTTTTCATCCATATCTGATTTCTGTGTCCTTGTCCTTTTCAATATAGCCTAAAGGGAGACAGTCTTTGTTTTGGGCTACTAGGGAGATGAGAACAGTTCCAGGCTCCCCTTGGTTAATAGCGTAGGGGGGACGAAGTGGTAACAAGGGATTAGGGCCAAGGTTTAGGGCTGCTCCCCCTTCAGTGTTGGTCCTGTGTCATGTTGCTGCTAGGGTTGGGCCCTAAGTTTCTTCTCTAGTCAAAGAGAACTGAACTGAGACTTCTAACTTACCCTCTAGTGATAACCATTCCATCCGGTGCTAAGTGCTAAGATTGTCTGGTTTCACTTGGATTTTAATGTGAGTTTGGCAAAAGCTGGTTTCTGTGGGTTAGAGAGAATGACGTAGGAGACAGGGAAGTGGATGTAAACCACGTGTTCACTAAGTTTGACTAGAGTGGAGGCGGCAGAACTGGAGTTGGAAAGGTTAAGTGTGACACACACACACACACACACACACACACACACACGGTTTTGTTTGCATTTTTCTTTAATTTTTTTTTTTTTTTTGCGATTTTTGGCTGGAGCTGGGTTTGAACCCGCCACCTCTGGCATATAGGGTCGGCGCCTTACTCCTGTTTGCATTTGTCGAAGCAGAGTCTCACTGGGCAAGGAGGGGGTGGTCAGCATCCTGAAGTGAAGTGTCTGATTGAGGAGACTGGGTGCTAATCAGAAATCTGAATTGTCTCCATTTTTTTAGTATCAGTAGTAATTCTTGGAATGAGAATCATTTTGGTTTCCTAGGGATAACACAGCAGCACAGATTGGGTGCCACAAATTAATTTTCTCGTAAGTCTGGGTGCTAGAAACCTGACATCAAGATGTTGGAGGGTTGGTTGGCTCTTCCTTCCCTCTGTACCTGTGTCCAAATTTCCCTTTTATTAGGACACGGTCAAATTAGGACCTGCCTTAATGACTTCATTTTAACTTAATTAGCTCTTTAAAGACCCAAGTCCACATACAGCCACTTTGTGATATACCGAAGACTTCAACATATGACTTGGGGGTAAATACAGTTCAGCCCATCACAATCAATAACATCTGGGAAGTAAAGGTACTTTTTATTTTTAAGGGAACAGGCAAATTTTAAACAGCTTATTCAATTTGTTTAGGTCTATTTTCTTACAGTGTGTTGTGGTTCTCATTTTTTAACCTTCCAGCCTTCACGTCAATCTGAAACATTGTGTCTTAATTTTAGAATTTGAGATATCATCAAAGAAGATGGAACACCTTAGATTTAGTCTGTTTCGTAGTCCTTCACCCACAGAATACTGGAAATGGGAGGTTTCTCTCGTTTGCCTGCCTGTCTGTGAGGGTGGGTGTTTCTAGTTGTTGCTTGGGGTCCAGTTGCTACACCAGCCCTTCACAGTCCGATCCTCCCTCCCTCCAGGGGTGGCTGGCTCCCCGGTGAGCTGTTTCTTCGTGCAGCCTCTGGGAATCCCAGCATTCGAGCACCGAGGGAAACTTGAAAGTCTAGTTTACAGGGTTTCTCAGCTGATACGCCAGGAACACTTCCCAAGTGAGCATGCCACCAGATTCCGGTGGTACGGCTGGGGACACGTCCTCTCGGCTGGGGACACGTCCTCTCAGAGCCACCTCTGCTCACTGGGGTAGGGGGTTTCCTGGCTCAGGAGGAGCATGTGACTTCTTTGAGCAAGAGGAAGAAGGGGTAGCCTCATGCCAGTCACAAGCCAGGGAGCGAGCACACACTCCCTGGGGAGGTCAGGTTGCCCAAGTGCTGCAGGTACCAGTGTGGAGGTCTGCTGGCCGCCTCCAGGACCCTGGACAGCTGGGATGCTGGAAAAGGGGATTACACACCAGGAGATGGATCTGTCTGTGGGGCGGGGCTGTCTCTCACCTGCCCCCAAACCCTCCCCTGTTGATTCCGTTTCGGTTAGAGTTTCCATCATAGTTATTTTTGTGATTCTTTTCAAGACTTCATGCTTTTTGGAGGCCAGAAGTCTTCAAATGCAGATACTGGTACAAAGCCAAGTTAGCTGGTAAGGGTGAAGGCTGACTTCCGTCTGTATGCCACAAAACTCTGTCTGATGCAGCTTGGAATAAGCAAAACAGCCCAGCCAAAGTCAGGCTCATTCACATAACCTCCTGACCTCTGGTTATTGCCCAGCCTGTGTGATAAGCCCACGGAGGGCTGTCATTTGGAGCAGAGACCTTAGGATCAACTGCAGGTAACTTGGAGATAAGGCTGGGTGTGATGATGTAAGCTAATTTGCAGTGCTGGGTGGAGTTACCTAATCCTTACAATAGGGGTGGAGCTTGACTCTTTCTAGCTGTCATTGAAGTGAATCATCAGTGTAAGAAGCAAGCTCTGTGTTCCTTCTCTGTGGTGTTAAAACTCACTGGTGTTCCCCGTGTATCCAGCAGTGTGTGTAGACACTGCTTTAAAACGGGGAGGGAAGACGCCAAGGTCAGGGAGCCCAAGGGCCGCCGAGGTAGATTTCCATCAGAATAGATGCCTTGTTTTTCGTGAATCTTGAGGAAAATTATAGGTAAGAACAAAGACTCGTCTGTGTGTTCTGTGAGGGCATAATGTCTACTTTTGGCATGGAGTTTGATTTTGGTGTAATATAGCTTTTATCTCAGTGGCATTATTCTAGCACATAACAAGATTATAAATGCTTTTTGGTGTTCGGAGTTACATACAGTTGTTCATTTTTTGCCCTTTTTATATATAAAAAGGATGGTAGGCAAAGAATGAAACTCGAAAAGAATTGTGGTCTGAAATCTGATTCCCTATTCTTGTCTTCTTCTCTGTCTTGATTATTTGGGAAAATAAAAATGAGAGCAATAACGTGGATACTTCTTGAAACAAATGGAAAATGTCGATCACTTAAGTTCTATGAGTGTTCTCTGATTTAGAAGTCTTGGGTTGGGGAGGAAACAATTGTGTTTTTCTTCCTGTTCTGTTTTGGGTCTCGATTCTGAGTATTTCTGACTCAAAAGCCTCCCTGGAGAAGCAGGGGGACGCCAGCTGTATTTGGTTTGAAAGGAAATACCACCTTAGGTCATGAAATGGTTTGCTTGTTGAATTTGGATTTTTGGTTAGTAGCTGTACAGTGATTTATACTAAATGCATTTTTGTTGTCGTTTTTTCAAGAAAATCAAAATCAAAGAACCAGCTGAATTTGTCCTTTAAGTTTTGCTACCGTTTTCCCACCCATAACTACTAATACATGTGAGTTTACTGTGTGATTAACACGTGACTTTTCTGTTTCTTTACTGTCTCATTCGATGGTGATTCATAAACTGGTAGTTAGTATATACTTGTATCTTGCCAAGGCTTGAAATAAATTTGGGTGTGGGCCACACCTTCATATTAATGAGCCAAGTTACTTTCAATAAAGTATTACTAATGTCGTTAAATGTTAATGAAGGAGGCTGGAGTTCTTAGACCAGAGAAATGTATCAACAATGTGAATTATCAAGGCCTACAGTCAAATCCAAGTTGTTCTTTAATGAAATACTTTATTTCTCCTGGAGAAATATACTGTCTTACGTGCATTTGACTGGGATCCTGCCAGTCAGACAATCAAAAGCAAACAAGTAACTGTATAAGAGAAAATTTAAAGTAGCTGCATGGTTTCCCTGGGCTGATGAGTTTATCAGCAGTAAACAGGAAGAGAACAGTGGCCAGGAGGATGCCATGTAGTGCTTTAAAAATTTTTTATTTTAAATGTCTATGAGGAGGACCAGGTGAACTTTAATTCCTTTGGGAATCTGAGTAAAATGATGGTGAAACCAAGAAATGAGAGGAAAAAAGAAATGCTTTTTATTTAATTAAAAGAAAAGAAATGAGACTCATTATCAGTTAAAGATGTTATGGTTTTCTTAAGCTTTTTTATTTGCTATTATTCCCGTGAAAATTTGCCTTTTTTACTTAGGAGGTTTTTTTTGAGCCCTATACTATGTTGACTTAAACATGTTCAGGATGTTCTCTTGTCACTGTGGAATATATAAAAAGTTAAAAAATGAAGGCAGGAACAGAACTATATGAATTCTATGACTTGAGTATGGAAGGTTTATTCTAAAAAGGTGGGAGCTCTGTGTACTTGACATCACAGAGACAAGTGACGGAATAGAAAGCTTCTGTGCTTATGATGTTGGGATGGGAGGGTTGTTTGGCTTTGTTCTTTTAGTGTTCCATCCCTGACAATGTTTATTTTGTCTGTCTGGATTTCTTAGGGCTTTATCAAGTCAGTTATCAGTGAGGCCATTTACGCATCATTTCCTTTGACTTCCAGCTTTCCTCTCACCTCTGTCTTTTCCTGTGTGTGTGTGTGTGTGTGTTTTGAGTTAAGTGGTAGTGAGACAGAAGGGTTCCCTGTCAGCAGGGGGTCTTAAAGTGAGCCTGCTGCTCTCACCTTGAACCCCAGCAGTTTCTGAGGCCATTCACCCTCAGGGCGATGGAAGGAGCCTTTGTCCTCAGTTGTTTCCAGAACCTGTCTTGACTGTGTTCCCAGTGGCTGGGAATTCCACCGAGGGTCACTCAGCACACCTTTACCTACAGTAAATATTTGTGCTTCCTCTGTGCCTGGCCTGCTTTTCCCAGTTTCCAGGAGCACAGGTGGGTAGGGGAGTGTGGGCAGTCGCTACCAGATGCCACAGAGATCGCCTGGGTGCTGCCTGCCGACATCCGCTGCTCACCTGTGCTCTTTGAAGTGGAAACACAGGTACCATAGAGTCAAGTGGAGTCAACGAGGTTTCTTAGGAATCTATGGAAAAGCACCGCTTTCAGGGTTGGGAGCTGTCTTGCTCACTTCACTATTACTCATTCAGCCTGCTGCAGGCAAGAGGATCACATGCAATTATAGAGGATCACATGCAGTTATGAGCAGCCGCCTCTGACTAAGGTCAGTGACGGGAAGCCCTGTCACGTTATCACAGATTCTTGGGCAGAGGTCATTTAGAGGCTGGGCAGGTAGGGGCGGGGCAGGCAGGCTTTGGACGCCTTTGCCTGTGCAGGGAGTTTGACTCTTTCTATTCAGCTCAGTTAACAGGGTTTGGGAGTTTATTTTGGCCAAGATCTGCCATACGAAGTTGGCAGACTTGAGACTTGAAGGATGTCTCTAACTTCATTAAAGGAAATGGCGTGGCAGGCTTTAAGGCATTTTAATATATTGTACTTTTTTTCTCTCTCACTGTTTTGATGAAGTTTTCAGGGAGCCTAATTTTGTCTGAGGTTAGTCAGTGATTTATTCTCTTTAGGCACTATCCTGTCTGGTCCCATATTTGCGTGACTATTCATTTTAACTCATCGAAAAGGAACTTGCCTCGTTCATTACCTGAAAAATACTTAGTCTTATTATTTGTAGTTACTAAATATTTATTATTATTATTATTATTATTATTGTTAATCAGCCCCCATTTATTTCTTTTTAAAAATCTACACATAATAACACTTGACAAATATTAAGTATGTCTTGAGATAAACACTGAAGGGTACTTATTTTTCCCTTTCAGTTGTCAGTTTTCATTGAGTTCAAGTTTTCTTTAAGGTTGGTTGGTTCTTCCCTGATTTGATTATCTTTAAATGTTTACCTTTATACCTTAACAGCCTTGAAGCATGGGGCTGAGTGCGGTTAGTGATCAAAGACAATTACAACTTAATTGATCTGTAAGATTAATCCAACTGGAGAAATGCTCCTTAATTTTGTTAGCTGGTTTTAAAATATTAATTTCCTTTTTAATTCTTTGTTTATTGATGGGAGGCCACTTACCCCAGGCAGAATGGTTTTCCTTATGTGTGTGCCAGGGGAACTCTCTGTTTCTGGGAAAAACAAAGAACATAACAGCTAGAAAGGTTATGAAAGGCAAAGGGTAGGAGTGTCAGGGTCAGGGAGCAGTGGGGGAAAGAGAATAAGAAGAGCAGACACAGTCAGGGGCCTGTCACCTGTGTGGAACTGCACATCCCTGGAGATGAGATTTACCCCCGGGTAGGGATATTATCCTTAAAATTTGATTTTGAGCGTAACACAGGACTCAAAGCTTTGGTGTCAAAGCCAGCATCTCCATTTAGCAATAACCAGTTTAGGGGGAAATGACCAACCTCACAGTGAGGTCCAGCAGAGCAGTGTGGTGGGGCACCCCAGGCAGGCCTTGTCACGGTTCAGTCGCCTTTGTTGTACTCGTGCGCATCTATATTTGGCTTTGCTGTGTTTTTTAGGGGAGGGTAGAAGTGTGGGCTAAGAACAAAATTAAGAGCCATTTGCAAGCTCCCAGATGGAGAGTTCACTAGTTGGGGTCCAGTGGCCTCCCAACCTTAAAGTGAAATTCATTCATTTACTTAGTACTCTACACTTAATGTACTGAGCCCTGAGGGGCCACTGCAGATCTACCTACTGGAGACACGCATCCAAACAGACCAAGTACTCATCAGGGCCTGAGCAAGCGACATGCACAGCCACGTGTGGTCACCTGCCTCTGCTTGCAAAGAGCTTCAACCTGGTGGGGGACAACTAGAATAACCAAGTCAGCAGATAAATCTAATAGTGTTAGGGGCCATAAAAAAATCAGGGTTTCATAAGACAGCACACTTGTGTTTTCTTCTGCCATGAGAGCTCCTAATATTTTCCAATGTGGCTATTTTGGGTTAATATGGAGGTTGTGGCTGACAAGAAGTTAATGATTTTTAAAAAAGCATTTAAATTTTTTTGGAAAACATCATTCCTGCAGGAAGCTATAAACTGTTATGCCTAGCAGGGAAAGTGGTCATTGATCTTGGAGCAGAATGATATTTCCTGGAAAAAAAAAATCTCCATTCATCCAAGATGCTCATGGATCATCTCATCTACAGTGGGAAGCAGGGAACATTTATCTCATGGAATATCCTTGGAGCGAATTAATGGTTCTGCCCCCTGAGAGGTGCAGTAGTTTAGACACAGAGGGAGGGGGTTGAACCTACGGCTGAACCACCCGACAGCCTGAGCTCCCTTCACACCCCAGTTTTGCCACTTACCAAGTGGAGTTGCGTTAGATTCAGTGGCCTCCAATAGCAGGGCTCTCCAATTTTTCTTTCTTTCTTTTTCCAAGTGAAGATTTATTATAGTGACCCATCAAACCAGGCCTGGTAACCAGGTGACAATTTCGCAACTAGAGGACAAATATTGAAGGGGAAAGGTGAATGTAAACTCAGAGCAATGGGTTTGTGAGGCTATCCATCACTTCCCAAGCACCTTAGTGCAGTACCCCTGAGAATAAAACTATTTTTTTCTGAGTTTCTTAAGTTAATAAGAACATGAGTTTCTGTGTGGTGCTTGGGGACAGGGAAAGCCCTTGAGACCTACTGGGTCAATAGTTACCAAGGCCCACCACATGCTGGTTGTTGTGCTACAAGTGAAGGTCATCCATCCTCTCAACTAATGAGGCCTCACTATGGCAGCTGAGGGGGATCGTGACATCAGATTATTTCAAGTTGCAGGTGGCAGAGCTAAAAAACTAACCTGGGTGTGTCTTACCCTAGACAAGTGTGCTGTCTTATGAAACCCTCAAGGATGTTGCTGTGTTACCCTAAATCAGTAAACTAAGGTAGTCTTTAAAGAAAAAAAAGTCTAATCTTTGTCATTTGTGTTATATCTTTGGGGTTTTTTTGTTTGTTTTTTGAGACAGAGTCTCACTGTGTCACTCATGGTAGAGTGCTGTGGTGTCACAGCTCACAGCAACCTCAAACTCTTGGGCTCAAGTGGTTCTCTTGCCCCAGCCTCCCAAATAGCTGGGACTATAGGCACCTTCCACAACACCTGGCTATTTTTTTTGTTGTTGCTGTTGGTTGTTGCAGTTGTCATTGGCCCCGGCTGGGTTCGAACCCACCAGCCTCTGTGCATGTGGCTAGGGCCGTAGCCACTGTGCTATCGGCGCTGAGCCCTAACTGTTATATCTTACCAAGGGTCTGCCTCTCCAAGTGAGTGATGTATTTCCTTCAAGTTGCTGCTGAAAATCACAGGTTTCACAAAACCAGAAAGGCCCTTTCTGGCCAGCACCTGCCTGCACTCCCAACTTTAGCCCTCCTTGCTCTGTTTTTTGTCTCTAGACTTACCACCTTTTAATGCCATGTATGTTGCTAGTTTATTCTGTATTGTTTACTGTCTGTGTCCTCTTGGTAGAGAGTTTGGTCTGTGTTTTCTTGCTAGATCTCAAGTGCTTAAAGCAGTGTTTCCCAACCTTTTAATCTCCCAGCACACTTGAACCTCTAATAAACTTCTGCAGCATGCTTAAATTATGTTGATCAAAAAAATATTGAAAAACAAATATACTTACTGTGCTTTTAATTTCTTTTGAAAATAAGGTAATTAATGATCTTTAAAACTTTTCGTGGCACACCTGAGATCCTCTCGTGGCACACTGGTTGAAAATCGCTGACCTAGATTGACAGTGCCTGCCGTGTGGTGGTGCCACCAGTGAAATTTTCTGAAGGAGGGTAGGAGAAAGGAAACCAGAGCCCTGAGTCTTTGGGGGTCTATGAAGGGAGCGTCTGGGCAGTCTTCCTGAGGGTGTTCACCAGGACTTCATGAGCTGATTTTGCTCATTTGGAGGCTGTGGTTTCTTCTAAGCTGTCAGTGTGTGGAGATGAGTTGACAGTGGGTCACCTTGTTCCCATCTGTATGTATTACTACAATGGAACTGGCTGGGTGGCTGATGCTACTTTGAGGGCAGTCTAATTGCCAGACGTTCTTATCTGCTCTGAGGGTTTCTGAAAAGAGGTCTGTCCACAGGGGAATGGTTTTGTGAAGCTCCTTATAGCTGTTGATTGAGGTAATGAATGTTTTAGCCATTGTGGGTTTTTCCCACCTAATTACCATTCTGATTTTCAGTGTTCAACATGCTGCAGTTACAAGTTCTCTTACGGTTTCACTTAGCCCTAATCCTCCATTAATTGCTCTTGTTCAAACTCCCTAAGAACAGATTACCCTTCACTTTCAGCTTCTGCTCCATTGCTATTGGGTTTCTTTGTTTCGGATGTGATGTCAGAAAAATAACGAAGAGTGAGCTGGTAACAGTAAGTGATGCTGTTTTATCTTTCTCCAGTGTATCCCTATTCTAGCGGTATTACACCTTAAAAGGATGGAGCTGGCTGCTGGCCAGCATGTGAAATCTATTTGCTTCATGGCAGCCAGTGTTATTTCCTAGTATCTACTTAGCCCAGAGCTCAATATTTATCCTAGCCTTTAATCTATCCTGGGGCCATCATGCTGTCCTGTGAAGCAGTTCTTTGTTGCAGACCTACTGTGTGACTGGAATGTCATATACAAAATTGACCAAGACATGGCCCTCTCCACAGGGAGCTTCTGGACCAGTAGTAGAAATGGACATGTAAGGAAACACTGGCTACATTTGCCCTACTGAGAGGCTTCTGCCAACGGGAGTGGAGTATGAGGGCTGGGAGGTCGTCTTAGAGGCGATAGAGCTTGTCTCAAGGGTTATTAGATTTTAAGGTGTAATACGCTAGACCAGGTGGTTGCAGGGAGAAAGCACCATGTCTTCTGTGCTTGGCGTGACTAAATGTGTAAGGCACGTGGAAGATGGTAGTGGAGGGGCAGGCAAGGCCCGATGTGCAGACCGTGGGTGCCATGGAAGTTTGGACCTCATGTTGTAGGTTACAGAGAACTCCCGTATGTGTGGCTTAGGCAATTTGGGTTAATATTTGACTATTAACAAGATATGGAAAAGAAAAGATTGGGGCTTACAGAGAATTTTGTTCTTGAGAAATTAATTCCAGCAGATGTTTTCTCATTGAGGTGTTTATTCAGTGAGTTTGGGGTGGCCAGAAAGGACCCTCCTTTGCTTGCCTTGTGCCCAAGCCTGAGGTCTCGGCTGGAGACCAGACTTGGCTGTTACTTGGTGGTTAATAGTCGAGGAGGAGGAGGTATGCATGGGAAGGGGTGGCGGGGGTGGGTATCCCATCCAGGGACAGCTGCAGAGTGAAGCGGGGCCAAGGGTGAAGCCTTGGGGAGCATCCCATGGGACTTGGTGTTTCTTGGGCCTGCATTCTATGTGTGGGTGTCCACATGCTCTTCGATACCTATAATACTTGTCTGGACGTGCAGCGTTCCATCAGCTGTAGGGCCTCGCTACTCCCGTTGCCTGGGAACTTGATAGAAAAGCACACTACTGGGACCCACTTCACACCTTCTGGATCAGACTCTGCATTCTGACCAGATCCCAGTGATCCCTGGGCACAGTAAGTGCCAGAAGGACAGTCCCATGGCTGTGTAACACCTTCTCCAGTCAGAGGACAGCTGGGGAGCTTTTCTTTCTCCTTTGTGGTCCTTATAGGAACCATTCACCTTGTAGAATTTCCTCACAATGATAGACCTAGAACATATGTAGAGTGTAGATCTAATTAGCAATCAGTAAGTGGTATTTGGCTAGAATACATTGTCATCTCCACATAGATACCATGTCTTTCATTTAGATGGCACATATCTGGGAAGGGTTTTGGGCACACTTAACGTATGCTGCCAGAACATTCATTGTTGGGGTCCCGAATTGCTGCTTCAGAGTAGCTACTTTATGACAAAGTCCCTGTGAATGCTCACACCTCCTGAAGTTTCTGTGTGCACAATTCATACTACTCTGGTACTAGCATGCACTCTCACACTGCCTGCACTGTATCTATGTACATGCTCACACCACCCACAGTACCCGCCCGCACGCTCACACCACCCACAGTACCCGCCTGCACGCTCACACCACCCACGGAAAGCGCCTGCAAGCTCACACCGGCGACGGTGCGCGGCGGGTCGGTCAGAGCGGGGTCGGTGGCCGCGGGCGC
>CAUYON010146559.1:0-10738 GCA_963573935.1 Arctocebus calabarensis
ATAGTGATCAAGAAAATGCCATGAAGGCTATCTGTAACAGTACGATCAAAACATTTCTGAATGTATATGAATCGTGCCCTATGATTGCACCAATGTACAGAATTATGATTCAATAAAATTATAAAAAAAAAAAAAAGAATCTAGTAAGGCCAGGCACAGTGGCTCATGCCTGTAATCTTAGTACTCTGGGAGGCCGAGGCAGATTGCCTGAGCCCACAGGTTCGAGACCAGCCTGAGCCAGAGTGAGACCTCATCTCTAAATATAGCTAGGTGCTATAACAGGCGCCTATAGTCCCAGCTACTTAGGAGCCCGAGTTAGAGGTTGCTGTGAGCTATGACACCACAGCACTTTAACAAGGGCAAAGTGAGACTCAGTCTCAAAAATAAATAAAACTAGATTAAATTTAGGTGGAAGAAACTTGGTTCTTAGTATAAACAGAGCTATAAAGAGCAGCCTTACTCTATTTTATCTACCCATTTGTATTTATTTGTGCTTAGAAAATACCTGGCACAGAGAAGATAAACAATAACTATTACGGAATGTAAAAATTATGTTTTGTCCTATGTGTTTAAAAAAATGGGTTTTTTTTTATTTTATTTATTTATTTATTGTGACTCAGCTGTCACCCTGGGTAGAGTCCCATGGCACCATAGCTCACAGTAAACCTCCAACTCTTGGGCTCCACCTCTTAGGCTCAAGTGATTCTCTTGCTTCAGTTTTTCTTTTTAGTAGAGATGGGGGTCTTGCTTTTTGCTCAGGCTGGTCTCAAACTCATGAGCTTAAAGCAATTCACCCACCTCTGCCTCCTGAGTGCTAGGATTACAGGTGTGAGCCACCGTGTCTGGCCTTACTAGTTTTTTTTAAAATAAAGAAAGAGTATGTTGCACCTCACTGTTGCCTGCTAAGATTACAGGCATGCCGGCCATAAAATGTTTAATGAAGAATACAAATGCTTTATTACAAAGCTCAAATAATTTATTAGTTACAGTAATAAGTCTTCTTATCCTTCTCCAGGGATAACTTAACACTTCACATGTGTATTTTCCAGAAACTTCTAATGTGTACACAGGATACTATAAGTTATTTGTTTTTAGCATAGCAGTTTATTTTTTAAATTACAAAAAAAACTTTATTGAGATCCAGACACTGTCATTTAGTCCATTCTCAAGGGATTATATAACAAATCTATCTTTAAATTCATGACTACAACCTTCTAAAATGTGCCAGCAAACCCATAAGGTATCCTTAGTCCACTCACCCTCCTCCTCTCCTAGAGGACTTAATAGTCCTTTTAAATTTTCCAATACCTCCTTTCCACTTAATTTTAGCTGATGATCTATTTCACTGAGCAAAGAGCAGGAATCAAAGAGCAGGTACAGAGTTTCAGTGCGACAGGAGGAATAGGCTCTGAAGATCTGTTGTATAGTATGGAAATGGTAGTACACAGTAATGTATACATAAAATCTGCAAAGAAATTAGTGCTCTCATCACAAAAAAATGAATATGCGAGGTGATGGATGTTAACTATTTTATCATTTCACAACGTAAACATATCAATATATCCAATTGTACACCATAAATATATACGATTTTTGTCAATTACACCTTAATAAAGTGGGGCCAGGGTGGGGGAAAAGAATGAAATGTGTATTGTATTACCTGAGTGAATGAATCAACTGAAGATACAGCAGCATTGCCTACAGGAGTCTGCTGAGCCAGACTGTCTAATAATTCCACTGAAATTCCAATCTGAGCAACAGATGGAGTTCGAACAATATTCATTGCTCCAAAAGGATGTTGGCTTCCTTCTCCTGAAAGAAATTAAGATGTGGCACATATTTCAAATTAACCTGTAATCATAAAAATTCCTTTGTAAATGGATGAAGAACCTCTGGTTTATATACACTGAAATGTTTTCTTATGTGTAAGTTTGTTTCTTTTCAGATAAAAAGGCTACCTAGATTTTATAATACTAACAAATAAGAGAACTAAATGCTTCTCACCAGAAAAATAGCTGTTACTTTTCTAAATCTTAAAAGTATTAAACCTAGAAATAGTCACATGAGAGAAAAAAAATAAGAATTAGATAAAAGATATTCAATGCTAACTCTAAAAGGATACTTTAAAAATATTTTTAGAACTAGTTTTAGTATCCTCTGACTATTGCATTAAAGAAAACTTTAAATTTTCATTACCAATAAACAATATGGCATGTTTTACTAAATGCCAGAGATCATCCCTCTCAATTCTTGATTGTTATCAAATAGGTAATAAAGAAATTTGCAACTTATTCAACTTTTCTCTTTTATATAAAACTGAATTACTAAAGATACATTGAAAAAAATACCTCTAAGTGCCAACTAACATACACATGGGAAATCTAAACCAATTTGATTAATTCATATGACATAATCAGAAAGGTTAGTGCAACAAAATAAAAAATCATACAATGAATCAATTTTTGGATTTGTTGTTTTTATATGACTATAAAATGTTAAATCAAACACTCATGAACACATTTCTAATAACTAGAATACTCATTACAAGTTTCAAAACTTATATTTTTAAGCATAGAAATAAAAACTTATAAATGTGCTTTTCTATATTTTAAAAATACACAATACTCCTCTCTTACTAAATGGGTTTCAAGTTTTTTTTTTTTTTCCAATATTTTAAAATTATTTTGTCCATGCATGGTGGCTAACATCTGTAATCCTAGCACTTTGGGAGGCTGAAATCAAAGGATCGCTTGAACCCATCCAATATCAGCCTGGGCAATACAGCAAGATCTCTACCAAAAAGCAAAAAAAATTAGCTGGGTTTGATGTTGCATGCCTGTAGTCCCAACTATTCAAAAGGCTGAGGATCACTTAAACCCAGGAGATTGAGGATACAGTGAGCTATGATGCCAATGAACTTCAGTCTAGGTGACAGAGTAAGATCCCACCTCTAAAAAAAATAAAATTTCAAAATAAATTTCAAAATTAAAAAACAAAATGTTTGGACCTAGCACTTTGGAAAACTGAACCAAGAGGATCACTTGAGGCCCAAGTTCAAGACCAGCTTGAACAAAAGTGAGACTTTACCTTTAAAAAAACTAGAAAAATTAGCCAGGCATGGTGGTGCACTCCTCTAATCCCAGATACTTGGGAGGCTGAGGGAGGAGGATCACTTGAGCCCAGGAGTGGAGACCTATCTCAAAAAATAAAATAACTAAATAAAATAAAGTGAATTTCTTAAGATAACATATAGCTGAATCATGTTTTCAATACATTCTGCCAATTTCTGCCTTTTTAATTTCTTTATCATTTCTTTTACTATATATTTTTTGTTATTTTTCTTAGTGGTTGCACTGGGGATTATAATTAATATTTTAATTTTTAAAAAATCTAGCTTGGATCAGTACCTAATTTCAATAGTATATAAAAACTTTGTTCCTCTATGAGTCCCTCCACCCTTACGTTGTTGTTGTCACAAATTATATATATATATATTTTTTTTTTTTCTTTTTTTGAGACAGAGTCTCACGTTTTTGCCCGCGGTACAGTGCCCCACAGTTTGCCAACCTCAAACTCTTGGGTTCAAGCAATTCTCTTGTCTCAGCCTCCCAAATATCTGGGACTACAGGCACTCACCACAATGCCCAGCTATTTTTTTAAAGATGGGGTCTCGCTCTTGCTCAGGCTGGTCTTAAACCTGTGAGGTCAGGGAATCCACCTGCCTCAGCCTCCCACAGTGCTAGAATTACAGGTGTGAGCCACCACACCTGGCCTATAATACACAGTGCTCTCCCATCAACATAGATTATAATTTTTGTTTCATACAGTTATCTTTTAAATCAGAAAAGAAAAAAGGAATTACAACCAAAATGTACACTAAAACAATGACTTTTATATTTACCAATGTAGTTACAATACCAGTGTTATTTCTTCATGTAATTTTTAACTACTGTCTTGTCTTGTAATTGTGCCTAAAGGACCCCCTTCAGTATTTCTTACAGGGCAGATCTGCCAGCCTTCAGAAAAACTTCAGTTTTTCTTCATCTGGGAAAATCTTCATTTCCCCTTCATTTCTCAAAGATAGTTTTGCTGAACACTGAATTCTACAGCTTTTTCTCTTTTCAAACTCTGAACATATCACTCCATTGCCTTCTAAAGGTCACAGTCTCTGATGAGAGATCAGCTATTAATTTTATCAAGGATCCTTATAAGGGATGAGTTATTTCTCTTGATGTTTTTAAGATTCTCTCTTTGACAGTTTATGATGCATCTTCATGTGAAATTTACCCACTGAGTTCAACTGAGCTTCTAAAATGTGGACTAATGTTTTTCATTAAATTTGAGAAGTTCCCATATATTATTTCTTCAAATATTATCTTGCCTCTTAGTCTGTTCAGACTGCTATAACAAAATACCATAAACTGGGTGGTTTATAAATAGAAATTTATTTCTCACAGTTTTGGAGGCTGGGAAGTCCAAGATCAAAGCACCAGCAGCTTTGGTGTCTGGTGAGGGCCTGTTTTCTGGTTCATAGACAGAATCTTCTTGTTGTGTCCGCACATGGTAGAAGGGCAAAGAATCTTTCATTACTCCTATATACACATAAGGGCACTAATCCCATCCTTGAGGGCGCCAACTCCTAGTCACCGCCCCTCTCCTAACACTTTGGGGCAGTTGTTCTCAACCTTCCTAATGCTGTAACACTTTAATACAGTTCCTATGGGTCGCGACCCACAGGTTGAGAACCGCTGCTTTGGGGGTTAAAATGTCAACATATGGGGCATGGTGGCTCATGCCTATAATTCTAGCACTCTGGGAGGTGGAGGTGGTTGGACTGCCTGAGCTCACAGGTTTGAGACCAGCCTGAGCAACAGCAAGACCCTGTCTCTAAAAATAACCAGGTGTTGTGGCAGGACCTGTAGTCCCAGCTACTCAGGAGGCTGAGACAAGACAATTGCTTGAACCCAAGAGTTTGACGTTGCTGTGACATAAAATACCACAGCACTCTACCACGGGTAACAAAGTGTGACTCGGTCTTAAAAAAAAAAAAAAAAAAAAAGATTTCAAAATATATTGGGGAAGAAGGGACACAAGCATTAAGCCCATAGCAAATCTTTCCACCTCTCTCCTTTCCTTCTATTATTCCCATTACACTGTGTACAGACAGTTCCCAAATTACAAACATCAATTTATATATAACTCACACTTGCTTACAGAGTCAAACAGTAAGTCTCCCAGTTACAAACATCCAACTGACATAGGACTCGCACAGAGGCTATTACAAGTAACAGGAAATGTACCTTTTCCTACTTATATACCAATTCAACTTAAAACAAACCTACAGAACCTATCTCGTTTGTAACCTGGGGACTGCCTGTATGCTGGTGTCTCACAGGTCTGCAATGCTCTGCTCTTCAAACTGCATAATGCAATTATCTTCAAGTTCACTGATTCTTTCTTCCATTCCCTCAAATCGGCTACTAAAAACTTCTAGTGAATCTTTCATTTCAGTGATTATACTTTTCAGTATTAGAATTTGCTTAGTTCCTTTTTTTTATAATTTCCATATTGATATTCTCTATTTAATAACACATCATTCTCTTTCTCTTTAGCTCTCTGAGCATAATCAAGATAGTTTGCTTAGTCTTTATGTTTCGTGGGGACAGTTTCTGCTAATTTCTTCTGTGTAAGGGCCTTCCTTTCCTCTTTAATTTTGTAGAAAAAAGACATTTTGAATATTACATTGTGGCAACTGTAAGAAACTTGAATTTCCCTATGAAAGGACAGCCTTGCTAGCAAAATAAAAAAAATTGAGTGTGCACTCCCTCTCTGACCCTTTCTCAAAACAGTAAAGAGCTGTTTTCACAACATCTGAAGAGCCAGTAACAAAAGAAAAAGTGGATGAAGCAGTTCACAGGCACCCCTTTACAACTCCTGAAGAGAAAGCCCCTACCCAGTTTTCTTTGCCAACACTTTCTCCCTCTTTCACATCCATGTTTTCCCTTTTTCCAAATGGAAAAAAGTAAAATAACCTTTTCCTTCTATCTATCCTAACCTTTGTCTAAAGAAATCTTTCTCAAAACGCACACTCACTAGCTCACGCCCTAACACGCCACTCTCAGAGTTTGTTGCTACTGTTTCTTGTAGTCGTTTCCATATTTAATAACTTTCCTGAACTAGCCTACAAGGTCTCTTTCTGTGTGGCCACTGAAGTCTCTGTTTTACTCTATTAGAAAAAAGTTTCCTTAAACATCTGCAACCACTCTCCCCAAGTGTGCAGGTGGGCTCTGTGTGCTGAGATAAGCCTTCAATATTCAGCCAGGCAGTTTATATTAATAATTGTCTTAGCCTTCATTTCCTGCTTGTGCTGAGCCTTAAAGTCAGCCAGAAGAGAACACTGAAGGCCTCCTTACGTCTTTCCCAAGCATGTGTATTGCTCTCAGCATGCATATATTCCTTCTGAGTTCCGAAGAATATGTCAAAATTTCAAAGCCCTCATTCTCCAAAGGAACTCATTCCCAACCTTTCTTCCCCAGCTTTCTGGTTAAGTCTATTGCTTGCCCAACTGTTGTCCTTTGCCACAGGCAGCAGTGACTAACGTGACTAACATGTGTCAGTAAATATTTTTGGGAAACACACCCAAGGTAGTCACTTTTGCACTGGGGGAGTTTCCAGTTAAGTGAGAAAAAGGCAAACCTTATAAGCCAGTCTTCCAGAAATCCAGACAGATCAAAACAAGTTAATTACAATTCTTTGTGAATGAGGTCTATCCCACTCCCTATACCAGTACCAACAACAAGGGCTGTTATTTTCAAGGCTACCACAGAGATGAAGGGCAGAGGATGAGACCAGGATAGCTAAATGTTACAAAGCTCACTGTTCTACAATTCAGTAGTGTTTCCTGATTAAGTATTTTCCTTGTTGCTACGAGCTTTTATTTATTTGCCAGAGTTCAGAAAAAGTTCAGACAGTTTTTGCCAGTTTGAGTTGTGTTGTTGCTTTTATGAAGCGATGGATTTTTGGAGTTCCTCACATTACCATTTGATTTATATTAAACCTAGAATTATGCTAAGTCCAGAAAATACACTGCTACTTGTCTGCCTTACAAGCTCCAATGATGCTAATTAAGAAAAGAAGTTCAATATAACCTTCTATTGCCTTAGTTTGAACTACAGGAAAATGATTTGCCTATAAGAAAGACTTGTCAGTCTCTCATGGGCATTTTTTACCACAAGTAAGCTCTTGGCAAAAGAGGTAAGCCCTAAGTTAAATTAGCTAAGACTCAATATAAAAGAAAATATTCTGACTTGTTTTTCATTTTAAAACTCTGTGCCACAGGGCAACTTAAAAAAAAAAAGAAAGAAAAAGACTCAAAGGTATTTTGCAATCTTTAATTCACATTTTCAAGGATATCTACTGTGCAATTAAATCATTCTTCTAGTCAATCTCATTCTCAAAATGGGTTTGACAGAGTAGTTTATACTCTCCAAGTACAAAGGTCCTTGTTTACAAACCATAAAACACAAGAAAGAGGCTGGGCACTGTGGTGGTTCACACTGTAATCCTTGCACTCTGGGCGGCTGAGGCAGGTGGACTGCTTGAGCTCTCAAGTTCAAGACCAGCCTGAGCAAGGGTGCTTCCCTATCTGTACTAAAAACTTAGCCAGTCACCTGTAGTCCCAGCTATTGGGAGGCTGGGGAAAGAGGATGGCTTGAGCCCAAGAGTTTGAGGTTGTTATGAGCTATGATGCCAAGGCACTCTACTCAGGGAGACAGAGTGAGACTCCATGTCTCAAAAAAAAAATAAAAATAGTGGTAAGAAATACTGAAATACAATATACAAATGTAGTTAGTACTTAATTTTGTCTAACAAAATTGAATCGAATGACATTATAAAGAAACAAAACAGAGCTAACAAAATGTGTTTTAAAAAAAAAATCATACAATAAAGCGATCAAGTTCTCAACCACATTCTAAAAATATGCAGCAGTTAATTTTTTAAAACTTTCTCAAAATATACCTCCTCCTTGTAAGTCAAAAGCCTGATACAAAGCACAAGTCAGAAAAAAATGCTATAGGAAGATACTTCTTTATTCTCAATATACAAGGAAAAGTCATCTGTATCTAATGGAACCTTTTAAAAATAAATGAAGTCAGGGCAGTGCCTGTGGCTCAAATATAAATGAAGTCTTTTTTTTTTTTTTTTTTGCACTTTTTGGCCAGGGCTGGGTTTGAACCTGCCACCTCTGGCATATGGGGCCAGCGCCCCAGCACCCTACTCCTTTGAGTCATAGGCACCACCCCTATATGAAGTCATTTTATAAAGAATGTTCCGATGAATAGAGGAAAATAACTTCATTAGAATTTTTAGTAAGTACTTAAATATAGCAAACCCAGATATTCACTACACATTTTCTTGTTTTTTAAGTTGGATAGCCGAAATGGGCATGTCCTCTGAACGCAAGTGCTTATGAACTATCATGGATGAACATGGAATATACCTATCTTATAAACTGTAAGTCAGGTCTCTACTATGCTCTACCTTATGTTTATTTCTTGTTCTTTTTCTGGCATATGCGTTGTCAAACATCAATACTTAAAAGCTTGAAATTTGGAAATTTTTGATCACTCATAAGTTGAAGGATGGCCATCCTCCTTGATGTATAATTTGCAAAACATTTCCATTTTTATATTTACAAACATTATTTATAATGATCAACCCAATGATTTCTTTTTCATTTCTTCCTATACTTTAAGCATTTGTTCACTTATAGACCATATCCAGTTAATTCTGGAGCACAAAGAGATGAAAGAACATTTACCACATGTCCAAGACACTGTCCTATGGGGAATGGGCTGTGAGGTGGCAGGGCCACCATAGCCTAGAGACGTTCAGGGAACAACATCTCTGCCCCAGCTGCTTCTCCTTAATAACACTCTGTTCTCTTCTGTCAGAAGTCATGTAGCCCATACATACTTTCTTACTATCAGTAGGCACACAGCTTGTCCTCCTTAAGTTAATCTTTACCCCAGGTGTTAAGGTTTACCTTATTAAAGATACTATATAATAAATAAAGCTGTTTCTACAGTTCAGTGCTGGCTGCAGTCATCAGCTGCATCAGACCTCCTGATCCCATCCTGTGTCGTTTCTTTTTTTTTTTTTTTTCATTTCCCACCATTCCCACTAGGGTTATATCTGTTTCCCCACACTGGTCTGAGAAATTGTCCCCAAATATTGTATGATAAATTTCTTCTTAGATGACTAATTGGGTAGAATATCATATTGGCAGTCCCTGAGTTACAAAAGCCTGAATGAAGTACAGCTCACACTTAAGAATAGAGCAGGAAAATAAGTAAATGTAGCTGTTCCAACTTATATATAAATTGAACTTAAGAATAAACCTATAGAACCTATCTCATTCTATAGGGACTGCCTGTATTTCCTTTTTTTTTTTGAGACAGAGCCTCAAGTTGTCACCCTGGATAGAGTGCCATGGCATCACAGTTCACAGCAACCTCCAATTCCTGGGCTCAAGTGAGTCTCCTACCTCCGCCTCCCAAATAGCTGGGACTACAGGGACCCACCACAACGCCCGGCCATTTTTTGGTTGCAGCTGTCATTGTTGTTTGGCAGGCCCAGGCTGGATTCGAACCTGCCAACTCAGGTGTATGTAGCTGGCGCCTTAGCCCGTTGAGCCACAGGCGCCAAGCCAGCCTGTATTTTCTTTTGATCACTGCTATGCAATCATCAGTTTTTTAGTTGCAACAATTCAGATGAGATCATGTGAAGATTCACACTATTTTATGATTTTGATTGTATGATTGACTTCACACTGCGACTAGAATATATCCACCTTTTTGTATTTTCCAATTTTTCTAAAAAATTGTGAAACTGTTCTTCTGTCAAGTTTCTTCTCTTTACTATTATGAACAAAATATTAAAAAGTATGAATTCTAAGTAGTGCTTCATAAAAGGAGACCATAAAGATGGTTTCTCTAGGCTCCTTTTACATTCTTGAAAGATGGCATAATCCTTTGAGCTATGTGATCATTGGTTAATGCAAAGACAAACCAAGATCCAACATTGAATGTAAGGCCAAATCAGGCCCACAACCTATTTTGTATAATCTGGAAACATCCAGTTTTTAAACTTTTAAAGGGTTATTTTAAAAAATAAAATGCCATAGAGACAATATGTGGCCTGCAATTCCTAAAATATTTACTATCTGACCCTTTACAAAAAGTTTGCTATCCTCTGTTCCCAAGATTCCATCAATCTTCCATTTTAAAAATTATTTTAGTGCCTTTTTAAAAAAAACACAGTTGAGAATAATTGATGAATAATGACAAAACAATTTCCTGAATGACATAAAAAAAGTTTCAAGACATAGAAAAAAATAAGACCACTAATATCCCCAAATACCTTAGATTTATAAAATGATCCAGTGGACCCATGTGGTAATTTCAAGAAAAAATGAGTTTTTTTTCTTTTTTTTCAAAGTGAATGAATGGATCCATGAATGGACTATGTCCATTCATTGAATTGAGGCCTAGGAAATTCACATGAAATTGACCTAGGCATAGGAAATGGGGGTTCTACATTTAGTCCTAAGTGTAAAGTGAAGGAGACACCAAGGCACAGGTTTCTCCTTGGCAGTTGTCCGGTCTTTTTGGCTATTGGAGCCTCCGGTGGGGGTTGGAGGTCCCCCTCCTTGCCTGTCATCCAGCCTGCTGGTTCT
>CAUYON010146561.1:0-21683 GCA_963573935.1 Arctocebus calabarensis
CAGCCCCGCTCTAGTCCCTCTGTCCTTCAGGAGAAGATGATCTCTCTCTTCTATGCCATTTTGACACCCATGTTGAACCCCATGATTTACAGTCTAAGGAATAAGGAGGTGAAGGGGGCCTGGCAGAAACTATTAGGGAAATTATCTGGGTTAACATCCAAACTGGCAGCTTCATGACTCATGAACATCACACAGAGGAAAGAACTTTACTTCAGTGTTCTCCCTGCAACTCAGATGTTACAGGCTCAACTGCATCACCCTGGCAACCAGGAAGGAGATGTACTGGGTGTTGCTGATATGTGGGAGCCTGAGTGGTTTTGTTGGGGTTTGGGGGTGGGAGTATTTTTGTGTCATGGCAGCATGTTCAGTGCAGTTCAGCACTGTAACTGAAGTTCCCAAACTTACTGAATCTACATTCTTATGACCTAAAAATAATTGAACAAAAATATACTACTGATTGTTTTGATTTGTCACATTGTTGTCATGGACCTATTAATTCTCCTTTGCTAGGACCACTGGTTCTTATGCATCTGCAATTTGAAAAAGGTATGCTGTTTCCATTGGGAACAAAATGCATTTTAACATTTGAAGACTCCCTGAAAATATCATGTATTGTGTAAAGCCTCAGGCATAATCATGTGAGTCAGCACTCTGACAAGAGTATTGTCGTCACGGCCAATTAAGACATTTTTGTGAGGGACCCACTCAATGTGGACATGATGTCTTTCTCTATGCATTGGATTTAATTCATTGGAGTAATAGTAATAACAACTAAAGGATTTGTTTTATGTTGAGAGGCTTATAATTAATGGTTACTTGTGCTCAAGATTATTATTGGCCAGGAAAAAGTTAAGTTTCATGTGCTTCTTGACAGTATTCAAACAGTTTGAGAGGAATTTTATGTTATCATTTAAAATGTTAAAATTGTCCAGTCTCTACAAAATCCCCACACTCTATCTTCTGAATCATTGGAAATAAAATAAGCCCATACATTATGAGATAATATATGAAATATCAAAGATTTAGTTAATCTAGGAAAGGGCAGAGTACCCAGCCAAAGCCAATGAAAGCTGAGATAATTTCATTGTGGATTTTGGAGCATCAGGATAGGTCAGCCGTCTATGCACACATTAGCCTCCAGTCTTCCTTAAGATCTTCTCTTGTCTCTCCTCACAAACATAGTGAACCTGTGCACTAGCTTGTATGAGAGTGAACTTCACCTATGAAGAAATAGAGTACAATAGAAGGCGGAGAAGTAACTGAATAAGGGATAAGGAAGGGGAAAGATGTGACAGAATATGGTAACAGTTGGTCTTCTCCCTCACTTGGAGGTGGTTAAGTCCCTTCTTCCTTTAGTCTCTACTTTAAAGTGAGTTGATCTGTAGTTCTTGTAATAGTCAACACAATATCACAGGACCTGAGGGTTCAAGCAGAGTTGAAGATTCATATAATCTGAAGTCCAGTTGACATTTGAGTTTTACCTTAATAATAATGTAATTCTAGATTTTTTAAGATAGGCATCTCAAAATATTAATGCTAGCAAAGTAACTTTGTATTGGTTTTAATTTGAATATTATGAATGAAAGGCCTACTATGTGCCAGTGTCTGTGAATGGTTGTGAGACACAAGGATTAATTTCATACAGTCCTGGCAAGAATATGCTCACATAGTAGGGATGACATACGATGAAGCAATTCCACTGTGTTCTGATCACTGTTACAGTGAGAGTAATCTCATTGGAGGTGAGTGTGGGAGGCTTCCTATGGAAGTTCCCTTAGGTTGAGGCCAGAAATGTAAGAACAAGTTGTCCAGATGACAAGTAACCTAAATAAGAAAAGACTTGCAGAAAGTTGTAGAGATAAAAGCAAGCACGAGAGTCCGAGACATGTTGGAAACTCAATTTAAGGATAGCATGAGGAAGTACATAGTAAATATAAAGCAAATTGGTAGATATGGTCAGGTCTAGGGCGACGCTGAATGTTAAATTATCTTTCAACCTTATCCTGATAGAAGTGGGGAGCCAGTAAGGATTTTTCAGTAGGATTATCACTTGAAAATATTACATTTTTGAAATGTCCACTCTGGCATGAGATAATGGAAGAAAAAATTAGAGGCCAGAAGACAAGCTAGGCTGCTACTCCAGTCTGGTTGTCAGAACCCTGGAGAGGTCTAGATTTAAGGCAGGAGCAATGGGGAAGAGAAAAGTAAAGTCATGTTATTTTAAAGACATTGCACATAAAACACTTCATCTCCCAGATTGGAATTCCCATATGAATCCTCTTCTAAAATGTTATAATCCTATCTGAATATTCTGTCTACTAAATTGGAGAATTTTTCACCATAAACACACCCTATATCAAATGATATGAGAAAGATAGAGAAAATTAGCCAGAAATATAAATATGCATGTGATATATTGAGGAGGAAAATATGCGATGATGTAATATAGCATATCCTCATTTCTGTGATAGTGTTTTATTGTGACATTTTTCCATCAACTATCTCATGATCTTTTGCCCCCAAACAGTATGTTAGCAGGTTTGGGTTCTTTGTCTGAGAGGTTATCCAAATCTTCCTTCCTTGGAAGCAGAAAACTGAGTGTGCATTAGGTGAGTAGAAATAGATTATTTATAGTTGCATATTCCATCTATTGAATTTCTATTTTTATCTTTTTAATTTTATAAGCCTTCTTACAAGCTAAATTTTCTCAGTGAATTAAATTCTCTGTGAATTCAATTAGCTGGATCACCTTGATGCTACAGGCGTTTCTAATTCAAAGCTTCTTACAAAGACTTTTCCAATAAAAGGAAGGAATTGTTAGTGAAGGGGAAAAATAAGATGATATGCTGCACCTTATTGTTTATTTAACCATTAAATAGAGAGTTTTCAAAAGTTAGACACCGAAAAGTATCTGAAAACAACATCTTGTTCAGTAGTTGATAACACAAAAATCACTGAAGGCTTTTCTTTTAAAAAACACTTAATACACATAAAACCCTTATTGGTTTATTCAAATAAGAATTTAAATAAGACCCATATGTTACAATTGTCTGTTACATCTCTAGAGATCGTCTTAATCTACAGGTTTACCTTCAATATTCCTTTTATATCATTGCAGTTTTATAAAAATAGAACTGCATTGTTTGCGCAGGTTGAATTTTCTGTGCAGTCTGGATTTTTTTTTTTTTTGTACGAAAGGTCTTTATTGGCGGGGGATGCTGCAGAGCAGCACTAAGGAGGAGAGAAAAGAGAGAGAGAGAGAAGAGAGAAGAGAGAGAGAGAGAAGGAGAGGGGGAGGGGGGAGAGAGGAGAGAGAGGGGAGAGAGCTGCAGTCTGGATTTTTAAATGACAAGCCTAGATTGTAATTTTACATGTTCTTTTAACTCTTTGTCTCCTGTTAACTCCAGAGGCTTGATCAGATTTTTTTTATCTTTTTCTGGCAATAGCACTTTATAGATGGTTGCATATACTTCTAGCAAGAGATAAAAAATGTTTTGGTTATTTCCTCCCCAGGCATTATTATAGTGATTATATTTCCTAGATCAGGGTTTCTCAGCAGTGACAAATGTCTACTGACAATTTGGACTGAATAATTCTTCATCTTGTGCATTGTAGGGAATTTAGCAACGTGCCTAATATTTACCTACAAAGTGGCGGCAGCACTCCCTCCCCACCGGGCATCACCAGAACTGCTCCTGACTGAGAACGACTGACCCAGGTCCATTAATTTATTAGGAGTTGCAAGATGTTGAAAGTCTATCATTCCTTTCTCTTAATCATCTGGAACACAATTATAAATAGAAATTCTCCTTTACCTTCCTGAGCTATAGTCAGTATAAAAGAGGCAGAACACATTTTTGATTATATCTTTTTACTTTGCCATTTTTAATAAAACAGAAGAGGTCTTTTTATTGTCATTATGATCTCATGGATATAAATTTATTTGATGTATCTTAATCCATCTCAGTTATTGCTCTTATTGATGTTCAAATTATTTCATATTTGGTGAATGGGAACCTATTTTAGTTTACTATTATAGTTTACTATTTAGTTTACTATTATATATTACTTTTATACTGACTATAAAAGTTTACTATTTCTACTGTAAGAAAGACCACAAACTTCGTGACTCAAAACAGTACAAAATTACTGTCTCACATTTATGTAATTCAGAGTTTGAAATGAGTTTCACCTGGCCAAAATCAAGGTGTCAACAGAGCTGCTGCATTCCTTTCCACAAGTCTAGGCAAGAATCTATCTTCTTGCTTTCCTGCTTCCTGAGGTGACCCCATTCCTTGGCTCAGAGTCCCTTTTTTCGTGTTCAAGGCCCAAAGTGCCTGGTTCTGGTCTGTGCTCCCATCACCACCTATGTCTCTTCTAACCCTGGTCTTCTTGCATTGCTCTTACAAGAATGCTTGTGATTATAGTGACATGTCCTATAATCTCCAGGATAATCTCATTTAAAAATCATTCATTTTGAAATACTTTCACACTGCTGGTGGGATTGCAAACTAATACAACCTTTATGGAAAGAAGTATGGAGACTGCTCAAAGAACTAAAAGTCGATCTTCCATTTGTTCCCACAATTCCATTAGTAGGTATCTACCCAGAACAAAAATCATTTTACCACAAAGACATTTGCACCGAAATGTTTATTGCAGCCTAAATCATAATTGCCAAGTCGTGGAAGCAACCCAAACACCCATCAACCTATGAATGAATTAAGAAATGACGGCATTTGTATACCATGGAGTACCATTCAGGTATAAGAAAAGATGGAGAATTTACATCTTTTATATTTACCTGGATGGAGTTGAAACATATATTTCTTAGGAAAGTATCTCAAGAATGGAAAAAAAATCCAGTGTACTCAATGCTAATGTGAAACCAATATACAGGCAATTATATGCCCACATGAATAATAAAACACTGATATAGTTTAGCAAGGGGGAGGGATGAGGCGGGCGAGGGGTGAAGAGTAAGAGCAATTGGCGGGATCTCACTTCATGTGCACAAAGTGAGGGTATACAGCATGTTCCCTGGGTGAGGGGCTCTTCTACAACTTTAATTTTACTTTGAATCTTTACCTTTATCTCTCTTGAAATGAGAACGATATAACCTAAAAATTTGTACCCTCATATTAGTTTGAAACAAAAAAAATCAAAAAAGTTTTCATTTAAATTCCTCTACACATATTTTTTATCACGTAAAAAGCATATTTGCATTTTCTGAGGGTTAGAACATGGGCATCTTAGGGGGTCATTACTTAGTCTACAACAAAGCGTATTCATATCAGCTACTCAATTTTTATTCCCATATGATTCTAGTAATCTTTAATAGCTTTCTTAGTTTTTGGCATGGTATAAAATTATAGTCCCACTTTCACATTTCCTGTCTTATAGTGGGAACGATTTCTATGAGAAGACTTGATTCCTTTGGGTGTAAGGTGGTATTTGATTCCTTTGGGTGTAAGGCTTGATTCCTTTGGGTGTAAGACCATAATCTGAGTACCATATTCTATAGGATGTTTAGGGCTGGTCCTGTTGCTGGCAAGATGGACAGTCAGGAATGAAAGTAACTGACTGGGTTAGTCTTGGATGTATGGAGTTTATTTTGTTGAACCAATAAATGGTTTTCTTCTTTGTCACCATGACCATTGCTGAGCTTGGAATCTGAGCTTAACTGACACCCAAAGTGTGCAAGTGTTCCTGTATGCATGGGAATGAAGACCCTCCTTTTCAGAAGATACTTTATTCTGAGTAGTCACACATGACACACATTAATTTACTCTTATTTTTTTCCTCTAAACTTCTCTAGACTTTTTTTTTGTATCCAGTCAAACCATTAGAAATGAGCCCTTCAATCAGTGCAGATCCTAGCTTCAGATCTTTTTCCTTCCAGGCAAACTACGTATTGTTTAAAATTCCTCTGTGTAGAAGGAATGCTTTCTCCATATTGCTGGGCCACATCTTCTCAGTTGTGCATAGTTCTAGAGACGCCAGGAGGCTGTAATTGTGGGTCAAAGCATCATGTTCAATGACAGGAATAGACAGGTTGGAAGTATGTGACACTTGTTTATGCCACCTGCTTGAGTCTTCATGGTCTACTCAGGCTTAGACCCAAATATGCTACATTATGTTTTGGTTCTTGAAAGCAGTTTTATACAAACAGTTCCAATCACATTATAAGCTAGGGTTCTCATGACCCAGGCATTCAGTTACTGCTAAGAGCCAATAGCAAGACATGAACTGTTTCTGAAGAGCGTGACTACTTTCCCAAAGAGGCATGGCTTTTCTTTAAAACCACATAAACCAGCACTGTGAGTTTCCAATCAAGGCTTCCCACAGACTTTATTCTGGATCACAATCTGCTAGAGAAACTTCAAGTAGCAATGACAATGTGGGGTCATAAATGCCAAGGAGCAGAACTGTCTGTACAGAAGATAGACCATGGGAAAGTATGCTCTTTCTTTGAACTTCCGTAGAAGATACCATTCATGGCATCATGATGTGACAGGTCTGCTCATGGTAAGCCTCACATGGACAAATATGGAAAACACTGGGTCTTAAAACACCGGTACAGATGAGAGGGGAGATTATATTAGCATCATCTAAATAAAAATTTCAAGGCTGGGTTCTCAGGCATTAGACCTCAATGAAAAAGACAAATGTTTGCCTCATATGGTGTCATGTTGAGGAGTTTGACATAAAAACTATGCAGGAGATGTAAAGATCCTTATCTTAGGATGAGTTTTGATGCACTACAACCTGTTCCCCACCTAAATTTCAACCTATTCTTTATACTACTTCTTTCTTGGATCAAAAGGAAATCAAGTTAGAAGGAAGCTGCATCTCCACTCTGGATCATATTTTGTGGTCTGGTTTATTGAGACTGAAGACCATGAGCCCATGAGATGACCCTGGGTGGCTTCCTGCAAACAGTCTGACAGGAGGTTAGAAAGTGAAGTGTGTGGTGGTACAATGGAACAGACACTCCCCAGGTCCCTGGTCTGAGGCACAACCTGTTGAGAAGAGTAGGTTAGGTGCGATAGACCTTTCCTGGGCATGGACTGGGGTGAGGACTGCAAGTGTAGACCAGCAGGCTGGGTGGCTATGGATCTGTGTCTTTGTCTCCGAATCATTAAATGAATAAAGTACAGGAACATTCAAGGATGCACAGAACCCAGGCCCAGGGAATTGAGGAGTTTTTGGTGGACAAGGCCTGGGGTCTGAGTCATTGTGTGGAAGAGAACTATCACAACCTAGAAGGGCCACTCAAGTGGGAATTCTATGTAAATGTGAAATGAAATGCTAATTTGGCAAGCAATTGTTATTTTGGAATTTTTTTCTGTGATTAGCCCCTTTGAATAATACATGAAATATTTTAATATACTAATTTCACTTGTATCCTTTGTACATCTAATTAGCATTGTGCTACTTATAACAGCAAGTGTTCTTTGCCGGAAAGCAGTTCATCATCTAATCAATTTTAAGTAAGTTAGATTTCAGACTTTTTTAAAATTTCAAAATATTAAGGTAGTATAAGTAGTTTTTTATTACATGAATAAATTGTACAATGGCAAAGTAAGAATTTGTAGGACACCTGTCACTCAAATAGTCCATGTGATACTCTCTCCTACTTTCCCCTCTTCTGAGTCTCCAGAGTCTATTATATTACTATGTATGAGCATGGATGCCCATTTTTAGCTTTTATTTATAAGTAAGTACACGTGGTATTTGTTTTTCCTTTCCTGAGATACTTCACTTAGGATAATGGATTCCAGCTCCATCCAACCATCCAAGTTACTGTGAAAGACGTAATTTCATTTTTTGGGGGGGGTGGTTAAGAGTATTTCATGGTGTGTGTGTGTGTAGGCACTTAAGTCAATTAAATATCTTTGTAACTGTGAATTGTGCTGAGATAAACATAACAGTACATGCATTTTCTAATATAATGACTTCTTTTCTTTCAGGTAAATATCCAGAAGTAGGATTGCTGGATCAAATGGCATGTCTACTTTTAGTTCTTTGAGTAATATCCAAACTGTTTTTTATAGAATTTGTACTAATTTACATTACCAACAGTGTATAAGTGTGTCCTTTTCACCCCATCCACACAGGTATCTGTTGTTTTATTGCCTTTTTCACAATGACTATTTCAGTTAGAAAACAATGTTATTAATTTGTTTTTAATTTGCTTTTACCTGATCATTAGCGATGTTGAGGATTTTTTCATATGTTTTATTAGCTGTTTGTACATCTTATATTAAAAAATGCCTTTTAATTTGCCTTTACCTGATGATTAGTGATGCTGAGAATTTTTTCATATGTTTTATTGGTCATTTCAACATCTTATATTGAAAAATGCCTATTCATGTCTTTTGCATAATTTTTTTTTTTTTTTTTGCTTAAGTCAGAGTCTTGGCTCAGTGCCTGTAGCTCAAGAGAGTAAGGCCCCAGCCACAAATACCAGAGATGGCGGGTTCTAATCCAACCCACGTCAACCAAACAGCAATGACAACTACAACCAAAAAATGGCCAGGCATTGTGGTGGGCACATGTAGTCCCAGCAACTTGAGAGGCTGAGGCAAAAGAGTCTCTTAAGTCCAGGAGATGGAGGTTGCTGTGAGCTGTGACACCACGGTACTCTACCCAGAGCAACAGCTTGAGGCTCTGTCTCAAAAAAAAAAAAATACAGAAAGAAAGGAAAAGAGCCAGAGTCTTGCTCTGTTGTCTAGGCTAGACTGCTATGGCCTCAGCCTTTGCTCACAGCAACCTCGAACTCCTGGGCTCAAGCAATACTCCTGACTCAGCCACCCAAGTAGCTGGGACTAAAGATGCCTGCTACAACGTCCAGCTAATTTTTCTTTTTCTTTCTTTCGTTTTTGAAGCACAGTCTAACTCTGTTTCCCTGGGTAGATTGAGTGCTGTGGCATCATATTTCACAGCAATTTCAAACACCTGGGTTCAAGCAATTCCTTGCCTCTGTCTCTCAAGTAGCTGGGACTATAGACACTTTCCATAATGCCTGGCTAGTTTTTCTATTTTTAGTGGAGATAGGGTCTTGACCTTGCTCATATTAGTCTTGAACTCCTGAGTTCAGGCAATCCACCTGCCTCAGCCTCCCAGCATGCTAGGATTACAGGCATTAGCCACCATGCCTAGACAATTTTCTATTTTTTAGTAGAGATGGGGGGTTTAATTTTCCTTAGACTGGTCTCAAATTCCTAATTTCAAGCAATCCTCCTGCCTCAGCCTCCCAGAGTGTTAGGATTACAGGCATGAGACATCCTTCCTGACAACTTTTGCTCACTTTGTAATGTTCGGGATTTTCCTTTTTTTTTTTTTTTTGCCTATTTTTTTGAGTTCCTGAGTTCCTTGTAGACTTTGGATATTAGTCATTTGTTAGAAGTATAGTTTGTGAATATTCTTTTCGATTCTGTAGGTTGTCTGTTTAATATGTTGATTATTTCTTTCACTTTGGAGAAACTTTTAGTTTAACTAAGTCCCATTTATTTTTGTTTTCATTGTATTTATCATTCAGGAAGCATACATTTTAATTTTGAAGAAGTGATCACATGTGGTGGCTCATGCCTATAATCCTAGCACTCTGGGAAGCTGAGGCAGGTGGATTGTTGGAGCTCAGGAGTTCAAGACCAGCCTGAGAGAGAGTGAGCCCCTGTCTCTTAAAAAAAAAAATAGCCAGCCATTGTGGTTGATGCCTGTAATCTCAGTTGCATGGGGGGCTGAGGCAAGATGATTGCTTAAGGCCAAGAGTTTGAGGTTGCTGTGAGCTGTGACACCACAGCACTCTATTGAGGGTGATCGAGTGAGACAGTGTCTCAAAAAAAGGAGAAAAAGAAATTGAAGAAGTAACAATTATCCTTCCTTGTTTATAGATCATGCCCTTAATATTTTAACTGAGAAATCTTTGCTTAATTCAAGGTCACTGAAATTTTTCATCAGCATTTAAGTCTCTGATCCACTTTGAGTTAAATTGTACATGTGATTCAAGGTCTGGACCTAGAGTCATTTTTCCCTTTTAGATATCTAATTGTCTATTACCCTTTATTGAAAAGTCAGTCTTTCATCCAATGAATTTCCTTGGTCTTTTGTTGAAAATCAGTTGATCACATGCATATGTGTAAATCAATTTCTGGAGTTTTCTATATCCTTTGGTCTGTGTATAGATATGTTCACCTACATCATATTGTCTTAATTTCTTAACTCGTGATAAATTTTGAAATACAGTACAAATTATTTAATTTTGTTATTTTTAAACATTGTTATAGTTTTTCAATATCCTTTATTTTGTCATACAATTTTTATAATCAGTTTATAAATTCATATAATAATTTCAGCTGGGATTTTGGTCTTACACTGGATCTATAGGTTAGTTTGGAAGATAAATGATATTTTTAAAATAATAAGTCTTTCACTTTATGAACATAGTCAGTAATTCATTTATTAAGTCCTCTAATTTATTTTATCAGTGTTTTGTAGTTTTCAGAACATAGATCTTGCATACATATACCAAATTTATATCCATTCTGTTTATAAGTGCTATTGTAAATAAAACTGCTTTCTAAATTTCAGATTGCAATTGTTTATTGTTGGCAATTATAGGTATAAGTGATCTTCTATATTTACTCCATCCAGTGACCTTGCTAAACTCATGAATTAGTTTCTGTAGATAGGCTGTACTTTCTACATAGATAATTGTCATCTGAGTAGAAGTATTATTTCCTTTCTTCCCATCTGAGTGTCCTTTATTTCTATAGACTTAAAAAACTGTCTGCTTTGATTTGTATTTTTGTTCTTTTGAAAACGACGTGTCTGTTTTTCTCCTCAGGCTACCTTTAATGTTTTCACTTTATTTTTTGGCTTTTTGACAGTATGAAGGCATGTATAAAGGCTTTTTCTTTCTTCCTGCTTTTGATCATTTTCAATTATTCTATTTGGCTGAGCTTCTTATATTTGTGCTTTGATTTCATTCATTATTTTTCTCAGCCAATATCTCTTCAAATATTTCTTCTTTAACTCCTGTTTCAATTTTTTTCTAGGAGTTTCAAATTTTATGTCCTACAGTCTTTGAAGGCACTATTCTCTTTTTGTTATTTGTGTGTGTGTGTATGTTTCAGTTTTGCTAATCCTTATTGATTTATCTTTATTCTTACTATTTCTCAGTTCCACCAAGTCTACTTATAAACATTTCTCATCTCCGTTACTATAGTCTTCACTTGCAGTTTCTTCATTTGATTCTTCCACACGGTTTTCCATTCTTTGTTGAAATTCCTCATACATTTATGAAGCTTGTTCATCTTTTCTATAGGATCTTTTAGCTTGTTAATGAGAGTTATTTTAGTTATTTGTGATAGTTCTTATGTGCAAATGATATTTGATTCTAGCTGTGTCCATTTCTTTGCTCAATAACATTGGTTTCTTCCCCCAGTGTTTTCCTCTGATTTTTAATTTTGATTGGATCCAGACATTGTGTGTGTGTGGGGGGACAATAGACTCCCAGACAAGTCTATTTAATTTTGTGGGTGTTTGTAGCCTATGATAGATTCTTTTTTAAATTAAATCATAAAGAGGTAGATCATGTATACATTAAGTATTTATGGAGTACAATGTGCTGGTTTCATATATAATTTGGAATATCATAGATTCTTGAAGTGAGTATATCTTTCTTATTAGTCCTGTAGTCTTGTGTAGGAATCGATGCAGTCATGGGTTGACCTGGGTTTGAGTTTTGCTGTTGATTAGCCTCCATGAACCTCATTTCTCCAGCATAGCTTGTGCTCGGGGTGAAATGTCCAGTTGTTGGAGCATTTTTCCCAACACTGCTGGTCCACCCTCAGAGTTAAGCCCTCCCTGTGAGACTGCACATCAGAGAGGGTGTTCTTCTACACGCTGCCTCTCCTGTGTGGTCACCTCCTCCTATTTGTTCTCAATTTTTGCTAGACTGATGATAGAAAGTGAGAGTTTATTCTCTGTTGTTTTGGTTCTCTCTCAACCTTAGGGACATCCTTTATTCCTGTATCTCAGGATTGGGGTTTTCTTAGTGATCCTGCCTCCTTCCCAGCCTTTGGAGATGACTCATGATCTGAACCCAGAGTGTTTCCTGTCTCATAAAATCCCCAGGGATAGAAGTTTTAGGGTGTTTTTTGTGCCTTTCTTTTAGCAACGATGCTTCATCTTCCTCCAGGGGAGAAAGCCTTGCTGTCCTTCCCCCTGTACTTCAGGGTTTTGTTCCATAAGGGAGACAAAAGAGGTAGGAGGAAAGGCATCTTCTGCCTTCCTGAACCTTAGCCTGCATCATGCAGGAGGCTTCCTCAGGTTTTCTGCCCTCTCCTAAACATTCCTATGGAGACTATTCTAAGGGGAAGTTCTGAGAATAAGTGTGAACTCCTCATTTATCTATGGCTTCACAAATAAAGTGGATAGGTAGATGGTGGCCCTGAGAAATTACTGCATATTTGACTTGGTAGGTAAATAAATAAGTAGATATATTCTTCATTGAAAAGTACATAATGGATAAAGAATACATGAGAGAATGATACTATGCTTGGATTCATTCAAAACTACATTGAATCTCTTTATACATATTAAACATTTGAAGAGGTCTACAAAGTTCACACTATTATGTTATTTTGGATAACCTTTCTTTCTCATTTTTTTTTTGTACAGCTTATTTAGAGTCCTAAATCTTTTTTTGCAATACTATTCCTTAGTTAGAATGATGAGACATGTCCTAGGTATCAATTCCTAGAAAGTGTTTTAGGAAAACATGCTAAAATAAAGCTGGCTTCTCTGATATTTTTAGAATGACTTTGTTGGAGTTCTGGAAGGAAAGAGGGTGGAGAAGAACAACCTTCTGCACAGGCAATAAGGGTGGCGTGAAGGCCCTGCCCTTGAGAATTGAGAGTGGTGACAATTAACATCTAATGCAAGGAGCTCCTGGGGGGAATCTGTTTCCCTATGTTGACAGTACAGCCACCACCACGTTTCATTAGTTCTGTGTGTTTGAGCCAACTTGGGAGCCCCTGTGAACTTCCTCCCTAGTTCCTTCAAATGTAAATGAGTCCCTGGGACAGGTAATCTCTGTGGTCCTCCACTTTGCTTGATGGGAGCATTCTTTAGAAAACAACTTAATGTTAGACTGAAGCAAAGCCTATTTTGTTAGACACTGATTAACATTTGAGAATTCTTAATGGAGCTGTCCAGAGGGTGGGTGTAAGCTGAGGTTTGCAGGGAGCAGCCATTGTACTAATATAATTGGCTAGGTACTTTGGATTTGAAATATGAACTATGAATAGGAAAATCTTCTTACTGTAAGTACCACAGCAAGTAAGGTAAAATAATTCTATAGTATTCTATAGTAGCAGCAAGTATAGTAAAATAATTCTATAGTATTCTATAGTAGCAGGAGGCTTAGGCATATCTTCCTTGTATGAGTATGTTAATTCCAGACTTTAGTACTGGCAGACAGAAAGAGAAAGCATAAAACAGAAGTAAAAGAAAGACAATTGTTATTAAATATTGACAATACCATGGATAAATTCTACATCATTTTGTAGGTAGACTTTTAGGGAAGAAGCCTAAATTAATAAAGGATTTTATTAGGCATTGATATTCATGAACATGTACAAGGAGTATATTATCTACCAGAAAAGATGACTTGTCAATTGCTTTAAAAGTCTCATCTCCATCATTTCATTAAGAGAATGTATACAAAGTATTTTGGTTTCCTTTTGAGTAGAAATGAATCAAAATGAAAAATGATTAAATGAACTGTTCAAAGTCAAAAGGCCCTCAGAATATGAACTGGGGCTAGAACTGATGTCTCCCAACTCATTTCAGGGACTGCAGGAGTTAGACTCTGGAAACTTGCTATAGTGAATGAACTTTGCAGAAAAGAATACCCTACTCTTTACTATAGGGAATAAGAAATAGAAAGAAAGCAAGGTGCATTTACTCAATGAAACAATAATAAAACATATCACCAAAGGTGAGTTTCATGATTGTACATATTTAAGAAACTGGGTCCCAATAACTGAATTCAGAGGATGAGAAAAATCAAGCAACCAAATCAAAACAGGAAGTACATAACAAGAGCTCCAAGAAGAAAAACTAATTGTCATCAGCATGTAAAAACCATGGTATGAATATTGCTTGTCCAGTGGCATTGGCATTCTGTCTCCAAATGTTAGGATGATGGAAAACTTCCTGTGAATGATGGATCTCTTCAGTGAATTTAACAGCCGGGTGTTCAGCCATAGTTCAGATGGAATGAAAGTGATACTTTTACCCGTGGCTCAAAAGTATAGAGGTATGCTTCTGGCTTATTTAAGCAGCAGGAAAGGAAACCACCAGTTGTGGGTGTCATCTTCATTGTTCTGCTTCTGTATTTGTAGCAGAGTCCAATAAGGAGGCCAAATATGATTAAGGAGTGCTACAAAAAATTATGCACAAACAAATTTTTCTAGGAAAAAACCTTTTGGGATTTCCCCCCACAGTTGTAAGGCATTGTCCATGTGATGATATCCAGCATTATCTCTGAAATATGGATAATGAGATCACCGTCAGGCCTCACTGGTTTGAGAGGGGATTTTAGAGGCTTATTCAATGTTTTGTCCAACCATACACTCTCTGAATTGACAAGAATGGGGAAAAGATTATCACTTTGAAATATTTCTGAAGAATGAGACATTGAGGCATCTTCTTTCAACATGCTTACCTCCTAAGTCTTTCTAAATTAATATTTCATTTCACTCTTTCTTATGTGGAGGGAAAGAGGCGACATAATGTTTTGAAACAGCCAGCCAATAGGATATTTTTAGTTTAGTTTAGATAGTTTTAAATGTATAATACACTCTCTGGGTGGAGGAGGAGGATAAAATGTGTCACTAACTGCTACAAATGGAAAAGGTGCCTAACTGGCAAGACGACAATACTTCCTGTCTTGTAAAAGTAAATCGAGTAATTTTGAGTATTAGTCTGTAGAGTTACAATAGAAGCTAAGAGCAATTTCAACTGATTAAAAAGTGAACAGTAGCATTAGAAGACACTTCCAGAAAACCAAAAGTAGTGATCCTGTCTGTGTGGAATGAACAACACTGTGAAAACTTCTGTCTGGTTGATTTTACCTGTGGGTCTTATTTTTTATCTTTTTCTTGGTGCACACTTGCCCACAGTTTCTTCAAGGTCTTAGACTGGGAACATGGGAGGATGTGGTTGAGGCTTGAAGGGCACTTGATGTGAGAAGTCATACTGTTGCTTAGGGTTACAGCCTTTGCTCTCAGGCCCTCTGCAGAACTGTGAGGTCCTTGGAGTGGAAGGGACACCACTTGGGAGATCAACTGTTCAGAGTTTAAGAAAAAGTATAACAGACTAGTTGGGAGAGGCTGGATTCCACAATTTAAAAATACCAGATATTTAAAAAAGCATTAACAAAAATCAATGCCTGAGAATTTACCATTAGAAATACATTTGATTTGGCTTAAGATCGCGACTTCCTTGATATTCCTTAAAGATGGGGAGACGAAAGTGCAGTTTCAGAGCAAGGGACATGCCTACTGGAAGGCCGTACTTTTTGTACAGTTACCGAGAATAGCATGAAACTATTTGGCTCCTAGATGTATAAGAAGATAGACTTAGAGAAAAGGGTGGACAGGAATGCCCAAAGCCAAATTTTATCTACCCCATCCAGATTATGATTAGCCCAGGTCTTAATGTCAGCTTGCATGGTGTCTGAATATCTGAATATCACTCCTCATCTTCTTTTAAATGTATGTCAGGTAGCATATATTTTGAGTTAATGAAACCAAAACAATTGGAAAAAAGAATAGTGGGTGAAATAATTGAAAGTAGAATAGACTGAAAATACATTTAATTGGTTGTAATTTAGACTCAATTTTTATAATGAAGAAAATATAAAAGTTTCTATGGAATCAGAAATAGATTTGCTTTTTGAAAAAAAGGTTGATTAAAGTTTAACTATTAAATTAGATGTGTTATGTCATATAAAAAGAAGTGTGCAAGGAAATGGAAAACTTTTTTTGTCTTTATTTCTTTGTCATTTCAGTTCTGATATTTGCTGTCACTGTTAATTACTGGATAAAGGGAGAAGACACATGCAGGTAATTTTAACTAGGGCCCCAGAGCGGTAATATTTTAACAGACTAATTTGAGTGCTGCTGTCAATACCCTAACCCAGACTTTTGTTGGAATTTCAGCATCATTCCCATCTCAAGCTCCTGTTTTCTACTTCTATAGGACATGTTGTAAAAAGTCAGTGTCCGCTGATATACTCCTTCACAATGAGTAGGTACTTCATATAGTAAAACCTTTTATTTGTTTTATTTTATTTTTGTATGTTTCATTAAAAGAACATATTATCATAACCATAAGAAATTTCAGGAATTAGCAATCAATCAATAAAGCTTTAAGGAAATAATATGTTTATGGAATATTTCAATTTCATGTTTCATATTATACATTGTGTTCAATTCATTATAGACACAGTAATTACCTTAGTTTCACCCTCATTCATAAAACACAGGCATGAAAAAGCCCATCCTCCAGGGTGTTCCTGTCTAATCTAATGAAGTGAAACATGGAGCCAGGTCATTCTGTAACACTATGCTCTGAGCAGGCAGCGTGAACTGTTTATTTTTCAATAGACAACGAAAACTCAAAACATGTATGTATAGAGAAAAGTTGTTTGAGAATGATGGGGGTAAGTATGAATGAAGGCTAGGAGGAAACAGTGAGATAAGTAATACAAGATATGAAAGGACTTATTCTGAGGGCAGTGGTGAGGAGGAGTGAAAAAACACAACATGATTCACTGGGAAAGTAGGAGAAACCTATCATGTTGGTAGAAATAAAGAAATCAGGAGGGAATTTTGTCTGTGAAGAGAGGAACACAGTCACTGGTGAGATGTTTAGGAAACATTTGTTGAGCTTTTTCAGAATGTACCTGGAGCTTGGGAGCCAAAGCTCTGAGATAAATGTTAAATAGAGAGTGAGCCATCTGGAGTTAATAATCATTCATTAGAAATGACAAGCCCTCCAAAAAAAAATTGTAAAAAGAAGAGCTCAAGTTCTGAGCACAGAACTTTAGAGAATTCTTACAGTAATTTAGCAGTCATAGTTAGAAAAGATGTCTAAGAATGCACACAAGAAAAATTGGACTGGGGAGAATCAGGACAATAGCCTGAGACAGAGTTCAGAAAGTGGAAGAACAAATTTGTAATATTGTTTAAAAGTTAAGTAAAGAGTGAAAATAGAATAAAAAATCTCTGGTATAGAAGATGGCAGGTCATCAATAACCTTTAAATTTTCCAATTCTATAAATTAGTGAGAGTGGAAATTTCCATGAGCTAAGGGTTGACTATTGGGAAACAGAAGATAAACACCAATCATTTGAGATGTGAAATGAAGGGAAAATATAGAATTTTGTTTTTCTCTGGTGTCGGCCTGGAGCTATTGATCTGCTAGTTTCAGATTAGTACATGGTATGCTTGCATTTTTTTCCATTCTTAAGGTAGTTTACTCAGGAAAATCTTCTCATTACTATTATTGTAGTATGAAATATTATTTTCTCTCACACCCCCTCCATGACATGCATCCAGGTAAATACAAAAGACACAAAATCTCCATCATTTTTATGGCTGAGTATTTTTTAAATGTAACCTGTCTGTGTTTAGTTATCAAAACTGATGCTGTAACACACTCGTTTTAGTGATGAAGCATTTGCTGAGCAAAAGATAACATAAAGAAATCTCTATTTGAGGTACACCTATGTGAACTCTCATATCTCCTTTTCTGTCTTGGACAGTGAAGAAAGGTCCTTAAACATTTGCTTTCCCTTTATCCATTGTATCAACAAAGTATAAACATCCTTATTTGGAGTGCTTACTTTAACACCCATACCCAGAAGAAATATTCTTAACAGAAGCAAGTTGAAAAGAAAAAACTACAAAGAACATGTTACCATTACAATGCCATACATCCCTCAACCTACTAATGGCCTAAAGACCAAAGCTTATCAAGACAACTGCAGGATTCTCAAAGCATCCAATCCATCGGGTCTATTAAATGTGGCTAACAATTTATTTACTTCTGATTTCATGGAGGGGATGTGAGAGGAAATAATATTTCTTACTACCAATTTCTTATAGTAATATTTCTTACTACCAGAAATAATATTTCTTACTACATCTAATTTCATTAAGGGGATGTAAGAGGAAATAATATTTCTTACTACTTTCCCATAGGTTATCTATGTTTGGGGCTTAAATGAACTTAACCTGTTTTACATAAGAAAGCTTCTCACTAAACAAAAACTATATACCTGCTAAATAAAATCAGTTTTCAAAGCTAGGTTCTCTGATTCTTTCTGAAGTCTTTCTGAAGGTACATTACCTCTTTCCAATGTCTCCTTTTCTAATTGACAAGAAGATTTCATCAAGATGGGTCTAGTTGACATATTTGAGATAGTTTTTAAACTTTCCAATCATATTTTCTTTTTTTAATTTATTTTTTATTAAATCATAAACACACAGATTATGTATACATTAATGCTTTTATGGGGTACAATGTGCTGATTTCATATACAATTAGGCATGTTTACATAGCACTGGTTAATATATGCCTCATCTCATTTTCTTAATTATTGTTCTAAGACGTTTATACTCTATACTTAATAGATCCAACATGTACCCTTGCAAGATGCACCATAGGTATGATCCCATCATTCATCCTCCCTCGATTTGACCTCCCCCCTTCCCTGCAAACTCTCTTCCTCCCTCCTTCATTCATCCTGGGACATAGTTGAGATCTATTCTTCATATGAAAGTGTGAGTGACTGTAAATTGGTTTTGTAATAGTTCTGAGTATATTAGATATTTTCTTCCATTCTTGAGATACTTCATTACGTAGGATATGTTCCAGCTCCACCCATGTAAATATAAAAGAGGTGAAGTCTCCAACTTTTTTAAGGCGGCATAATATTCCATGGTATCCATGTACCACAATTTATTAATTCATTCATGGGTCAATGGGCACTTGGGCTTCTTGCATTACTTGGCTATTATGAATTGAGCTGCAATGAACAATCTGGTGCAAACATCTTTGTTATAAAGTGATTTTTGGTCTTTTGGATATACATCAAGTAGATGAATTGCAAGATCAAATGGCAGGTCTACTTTTGGATCCCTGAATATTCTCCATACTTCTTTCCAAAAGTGACGTATTAGCTTGCACTTCCACCAGCAGCGCATGATTCTTCCCTTTTCTCCACATCCATGCCAACAACTGTAGTTTTAGGATTTTGTTATGTGAGCCACTCTTACTGGAGTTAGTTGATATCTCAAAGTGGTTTTGATTTACATAATTCGGAAATAAAAACAAATCAGGAGGAATCATGCTACCAGACTTCAAACTATACTATAAATCTGTAGTGATCAAAACAGCATGGTAGCAGCACAATAATAGAGAGATAGATATATGGAACAGAATTGAGAACCAAGAGATGAACCCAGACACTTATTATCATTTGACCTTTGATAAGCCCATCAAAAATATAAAGTGGGGGAATGATTCCCTGTTTAACCAATGGTGCTGGGAGAACTGGCTGGTGACTTGTAGAAGACTGAAACTGGACCCATACCTTTCACCATTAACAAAAATTGACTCTCACTGGATAAAAGATTTGAATTTAAGACATGAAACTATAAAGATTCTTGGCAAGAGTGCAGGGGAAATACTTGAAAAAATTGGCTTGAGACAATACTTTATGAGGAGGACCCCCCACACACAGGGCAATTGAAGCAACACCAAAAATACATTACTAGGATCTGATCAAACTAAAAAGCTTCTGCACAGGCAAGAACACAGTAAGTAAAACAAGCAGACAGCCCTCAGAATGTGAGATGATACTTGCAGGTTATGTTTCTGACAAATGTTTGATAACTAGATTTCCCAGAGAACTCAAACCTAATAAGAAAAGAACAAGTAATCCCATTTCTTGCGGGCAAGAGACTTGAGCAGAAGCTTCTTGGAAGAAGATAGGTACATGGCCTACAGACACATGAAAAAACGCTCATCATCTGTAATCATAAGAAAAATGCAATCATGTTTTCTTTTCTTTTTTTTTTTAACAAGTGAATAGTTTATTAAGAATTAAACAAAGGTATGATGTGATAGAGTATAAGCAAGACACTCAAGATAGGTATAATTGTACTACTCACACAAAAACTTAAATTTCACCTCAAAAAAATCACAAGACAAAAGAGAAAGCAATTCCACTGTTATAAGATAAGATATATAATACTTTGCATGAAATATCTTATCTTATAGTAATCATGTTTTCTTAATTGCTTATCTTTTTTTCTTTTTCCTTTTTTTTTTTTTTTTTTTTTGGCTTTTACAACTACAATGGTCTTCTTGCCCTGCAATCAAGGTGAGTTGCTTAAAATGCAGAACTCCTAAAATTGCATCAAACTATGTCCAGGTTTTAAATGACCACCCTGTGTCATGTCATGTCTTTGTCAATGCAATGACCTGTTTCTTTAAAGCAGAGTATGTATAATGCATATTGGGATCAAAGTTGTCCCTTGGTCTCCAAATGATCTAAAGATGAAAGCTAGCACTCAAAGGTTATTAACATATGTATTCCCAGAAAGCTATTCTTATGGTTATTCAATAACTTCTATTTTTTTCTGATTCTGTCTGCAGAATTGTCACACTTTTAAATGGGAATAGATAACCAGACATGGGTGAGGCAGTTCATTCTCCTTGGCTTGTCCAGTGATTGGGACATTCAGGTCACCCTCTTTGTTCTGTTCTTGGTCATGTACCTGGTGACAGTGCTGGGGAACTTTCTCATTGTTCTTCTGATCAGACTGGACAGCCGACTCCACACTCCCATGTATTTCTTTCTCACAAACCTCTCTCTTGTTGACGTCTCCTATGCCACAAGCATCGTCCCTCAGATGCTGGTGCATTTTCTAGCAAAACAGAAAGTCATTCCACTCCTGAGCTGTGCAGCCCAGTTATTTTTCTCCCTGGCATTGGGTGGCATTGAGTTTGTCCTCCTGGCAGTGATGGCCTATGACCGCTATGTGGCTGTGTGTGACCCTCTACGATACTCAGCCATCATGCATGGAGGCCTGTGTACTAGGTTGGCCATCACATCCTGGGTCAGTGGCTCCATCAACTCTCTCATGCACACCACCATCACCTTTCAGCTGCCCATGTGCACTAACAAGATTATTGATCACATATCCTGTGAAATCCTAGCTGTGGTCAGGCTGGCTTGTATGGACACTTCTTCCAATGAGGTCACCATCATGGTCTCCAGCATTGTGCTTCTGATGACACCCTTCTGCCTGGTTCTTTTGTCCTACATCCGGATCATCTCCACCATCCTAAAGATCCAGTCCACTGAGGGAAGGAAGAAAGCCTTCCACACATGTGCCTCTCACCTCACGGTGGTTGCCCTGTGCTACGGCATGGCCATTTTCACTTATATCCAGCCCCGCTCTAGTCCCTCTGTCCTTCAGGAGAAGATGATCTCTCTCTTCTATGCCATTTTGACACCCATGTTGAACCCCATGATTTACAGTCTAAGGAATAAGGAGGTGAAGGGGGCCTGGCAGAAACTATTAGGGAAA
>CAUYON010146571.1:0-10647 GCA_963573935.1 Arctocebus calabarensis
TATATAGTGATCAAGAAAATGCCATGAAGGCTAACTGTAACAGTATGATCAAAACATTTCTGAATGTATATGAATCGTGCCCTATGATTGCACCAATGTACAGAATTATGATTCAATAAAATTATAAAAAAAAAAAAAAAAGATGCTATAACCATTTCAGTTCTGTAAAGGCTGTGCTAAAGCCACTCATATTTACTCTAAATTGGTTTCATCCCTTTGGAAACCCATGTCAATATACACAGCAAAAACTGTTAACATTTATTTATATTATACCCTTGTTCCAGAAGAGATTTAAGACAGTATTATAATAATAACGGGGGAAAAAAAGACACTTATCCTTTACCATGGGTAATATTTCTCAGAGACGATACTATTCTTTTTTATTTTTTAATTAATTATTTTTTGTTGTTGTTGTTGCAGTTTGGCTGGGGCCAGGTTTGAACCCGCCACCCTCGGTATATGGGGCAGGTGCCCTACTCACTGAGCCACAGGCGCCGCCCAATTTTTTTTCTTTTTGAGACAGAATTTCACTATGTCACCCTTGGTACAATGCTGTGGCGTCATAGTTCACAGCAACCTCCAACTCTTAAGCGATTCTCTTGCCTTAGCCTCCCAAGTAGCTGGGACTATAGGTGCCTGCCACAATGCCCGGCGATTTTTTTGTTGTTGTTGTCATTGTTGTTTAGTAGGCCTGGGCTGGCCTTGAACCCGCCAGCCCGATGTAACTCCTGAGCCACGGGTGCTGAGCCTAGTCTATGCTATTTTAAGAGATTACTTCAATAACATCATAAAGTTCTATATACATGGATTTTAGGTATAGTGGAGGCCAGGGTAATGATTAAGAGAAAAAAAAAAGAGAGAGAAGAAACCTGGAACTAACCCCAATTTCTAAAAATGGGAACAGTTTACAGAATAAGACAAATTAAAATGATACAGCTGGGCATGGTGGCTCACGCCTGTAACCCTGGGAGGCCATGGCGGGTGGATTGCCTGAGTTCCAGGAGTTCCAGACCAGCCTGAGCAAGAGCAAGAAGACCCTGTCTCTAAAAAATAGCCGGGCATTGTTGTGGGTGCTCGTTGTCCCAGTTACTTGGGAGGCTGAGGCAAGACAATCACTTGAGCCTGAGAGTTTGAGGTTGCTATGAGCTGTGACGCCACAGCACTCTACCAAGGGCGGCAAAGTGTGACTGTCTCAAAAAAAAAAAAAAAAAAAAAGATAGAGTACTATGCCACCATTCAAATCATAACCAGGAATATTGTTCTAAGTCTTTAACAAGAACTGGAATACAAAATGCACACCGCATACTTACCAGCATAAAATGTACTGATATGTATAACAAAGATGCACCCTAATTTTACAATGAACTTTTTGAAAAAATAATGTAATTTTTGTTATTGACACATATACTGAAAGTGGGTTAGTAATTTTACAGAGAAAGCATTATTTTGGTCATGTTAATATAGTCCTATATGGATAGAAATCAGGAATAAAACATAAGTTCTAGATAATTTTTAATATTTTACAAACTCTGTTGGAAAAAAGCATAAAATCACATGATCAAAAAAGAAATTGTATCGGGAACAGAAACATAAGATACAATACATTGACCAATAAATGAAATTTCATATCCTACTCAGCATGGTATAACCCTACTCTAGAATTCCAGTGATTATTAAGAACAAAAAGCAAATAACAATATAAAATGAATCTAAGTCTTTTTTCAATGTAGGATATACAAAGAAAACATGAAAATGAAAGTGAGTAAAAAGCAAGAAGCTAAATATAATAAATATAAATGAATTCTATGCAGGGAGCCTCAGTAACAACTCAGTAATATCTAATGCAAAACACAAAGTAATACAATATATTTGAAGGATTCTTTCTCACGTTACAGAATAACAAGCAGTTTATTAAATATTAGCTCACAGTAAGCTACATTAAAAAAAACAACAGTGAATTCTAAAGGAAACTTGTATAAGAACAAATATCAGTTTTATCAAAAGCATAAAAATAAATTGGAAAATTCTATAAAGATTTTAGCCTTTATACTAAAAAAACTAGCAAATGATGGTAAAGTGACACATGAAAACCTGACATCACAACTAGAATCCAGATGACTTTCCTCACCAATGGCATTTACTGTTAGGAACTGAGTCATCGCTATCTTCAAACTATAAATTGTCCTCAGACTCATGAAGGACATTACTAATTCCATATTTTAAAAGAGATGGCGCCACTGCCTCTTGTTTTACAGGATTCCATTAAGTTTTAATTCACCCACCTAATCTGTGATGTAATAAAATGTCACTTCAAACCTGAAGCTCACACCCTCCTACCCAAACACCTAAAGTGACGCACTGGTAGAGAATGAGAACTGACGTTTGGCTGCTGGAACGGGAGCTCGTGGGCTCTCTTCTGAGCCGACTCTCCCTGGGAGGGCTGTGACGGGAGAGAAGACACGAGAACGGGGAAGTCTCTCCAACAGGCCTCACGTCCCTCATCCGCAATGACATGCCTTTCTCCTCACACTCACTTTTTGGGGATTGGCATGTTCTTAACTACAGAGACGATGCTTCCTGCTCTTATTTCCTCCAAGTCTTTATTTTCTCAGTTGGTGGTAAGCCAGTAAAAATGTCCCATGGTGATATTTCAGAAAGTCTGTAAAATTAAGCTTTTAATGCTGTAGCAGTATCTCTGCAGCTTTAGACTGGTTATAGAGGTAAAAAATTTTAGGCAGAAAATGAAGGAAGAATACAAATTCTTCATCTGACTGCCTGTGTGATCCATGGCTTATTACTTTTGGCAAGAAAACTATGATATCCTGATGTCAAATTGGTTAAGGAGTTTGTGGTATCTGTTGCCAAATTCTGCTGCTGGGAAGAAGCATCTTCACTGTTCTCTGGTTACTCAAGTTAGTTAAATGCAAATACTCTTTTTCTTTTGTCTCTGTCAATGCTATTTATTGCATCTTTGAATTAATTTTTTTAAACAATCTCAAAGTTACAGAAAAAGTCCCAAGTGAAGTACAAATAAGTTATTTCTCCAAACTAAGTGGAAGTTGTGAATAAGAGGTCCTGTCACTCTCAGGATAATTTAACTATTTCCTACAAGGACATCCTCTTATATAACCACAATAGAATCCTTAAAATCAGGGCTGCAACTTGGCTTACTATTGTTTAATCCTAGATATCATTAGAGTTTTGCCAGTGTCCCAATAAAGACCATTATGACAAAATAATCCAGTTCACACCTTTGATTTGCATTTAATTGTCACATCCTTTTGGTCTCCTTCAAAAGGGAACTCTTCTTGATCCTTGTATTTTCAAAGACTACTGGCCAGTTATTTTTCTGAACGTGCCTCAGTTTGGGACGGTCTATTGTTTCTTCATGATTAGACTCAGATTAGGGAGCTTTGGCAGATGACACAGAGGTGACGCTATGTTCTCAGTACATCCTACCCAGCAGCACATGATCATGATTTGTACTATTATTGATAACCTTCACTTTGATCAGCTGCCAACCTGCACTGTTGTTACTCTTCTCCACTTTGTAATCAGTAAGTATGCTGTGAGGAGACACTGGGAAACTTAATTCTAGTTACGTCACCAGGCAGTCAACATCAACACTGCGACGGTGAGCACAAAGCTGCCGCTGCTCCCGGGGGAATAGAAGGCTAGGTTCCTGTGAGCCTGTGGTCACAAGATTTAATCTGATCCACACATAACCCTGTTTCATGTGAGTTTCGGTTTAAAGATGCCTTCCTTATTCATATACATTTTGATTTATTAACATTGAACTCATAGCTGACAGCACATAACTCATGCCTGAAGACATCTGATCTAACATGTACATTCTCTACAAGGCACATTGTAGCCTTCCTGGAGTTAGGAAGAATAACAGCATTTCAGAGCTAGGGTTGGGGGTCATTTAAACAGCAAATCCCAACCAACTACCCCCAAATTTGAAAAAAGTGGTACAACATAGACTGTGAAAGGACCCTTGCTTACAGCGTGAGAACTGAGGCAAGAAGGCAGAACACTGCTGCCTTGTCTGATCTTAGCAAGGAACGTATGTGTTGGGGAACTCAAATTTTTCACAGCTCTCCACATGTCTAAGAATGATTGCAAAAATGCCATAAGTATTGATTTTGAGTCACAAATGATGTTGAGCAAACAGGCAGTTTGCAAATACAAAATATGTGAACAATGAGGGTTGATTATAAATATTATGTTTCTGAATCACACTTATAATGTATTAATTTAATTATATATATCATTATACACATGTGGACTTCTATTTTATTCAGTTGGTTATAATCTGTTTATATCAGTATTTATTTTGGTCCTCAAACGGTCCCAGATTTAGCCAATGAGAGCCCTTTAAGCTGCCGTCCCTATCTTTCCTTGAAAACCTCCATGCTTTCTGGCACAAGAGGTTCCAAGTTCATCTTGTACTTTCTCTGCTCCAGGACCATGACCAGCCATTTCTCTAAGGAGCCTTGGTTCCTTTTAATGGCGGAGGGTATTTAGAAGCCAAGATCTAGAAACCAGGTGTGCTCATTGTTATAAAGCACACACACCCACATTAGATTGACAGTCATCCCTTGGCATCCATAAGAATTTGGTTCCAGGACCATAGAGGACAAAAAAAGTCAGTGTATGTTCAATTCCCTTATGTAAAATGGTGGAGTATTTGCATATAACCTATACACATCCTCCTATATACTTTAAATTATCTCTAGATTACTTATAATGCTAAATGTAATGCAAATACTATGCAAATAGTTGTTACACTATATTGTTTGGGGGATAATGACAAGAAAAATAGTCTGTCATTCAGTACAGACAAAATCATCCATTTGTTTTTTCTGAATATTTTCCAGCTGAGTTTGGTTAAATCTGTGGATGTGAAATGCATGGCTACAGAGGGCCAACTGTATTACTATTTATTATGTTTACATTTATTTCTGTATCTATCTAAATGGGGAAAACCATGAGTTCACACCAATTATCTCCTATTCAAAAACATCACTGCATTCACTCTAATTTTCTCCTTTTCACATTTATAACTGCCTTCTCAGATAAGGAAAACCCTAGCAACCCCTATCCTTAATATATCTATGGATTAGATCAAGCCCGTAAGTACCTAATCATTCTGCTGTGGTCCTCTTTTCTTCCCACCTCTCTCTCCCTCCAGAGGATGTACATCCTGTACCAGATCCACCCTCTGTGGGAATAAATGTCCTTTCACCACAGTCACCACTGCTGTCTCCATGTAGATGGCTGGTCCTTGTGGCTCCCTGCTTCCCTCACGTAGATACCCACATGCCCAGCCAGCCCCACCTGATGTTCTGGATGGAGCTGTTCCAGAAGGGATGAAAAAGAACAATGCAAACAATTTTAACAGCTGACTTTTCTATTCATATCTTCTTAGTATTTTAAGTATAGTTTTAAAAATAGAGATCATACTGGCAGTTTAGATCCTAGTTAGGCAGATGATTCAACAATTTTGAGAAATCAACATGCTATGGCAGAAATAAGGTATAAAAGTCCTTCAACTTCTAGCAAATCTGTTACAGTACATCTGATAATTTTCCATAAGTGCTGATAATTCTGCTTGCTTTTAGTATTCACTGTTTTATATCATCAGTAACACAACACCAGTCATGCAGTCATGGCCCCTTACTGCACCTGCGCTTACCAGTCACTTCTGGCCTTGCATTTGTAACACTGGAACCCAGGCAGTTTTTGGCAGGCTGCTGGGAAAGAATGTGCCTTAATGACTGGCAAACACAGAAATGGCCTTGTTAGGACTGTAGAAAGAGACAACAAGTAACTTTTTGGCTTCTATAATTTTTCTTCATTGTTTTATTTCTAGTAAAAAGAATAAATTCATAAGGTCCATGGTTTCAAATGAGATCTTACTTTCTCTCTTCTAGAAAGAAAACAGGCAAGACTATTTTATTTTCTTTACTCGTTCTTCACATTTATATTAATATCTGTAAAGAATGATTGTAGCTACTCTTTCCTTTTCCTTCAGAGGTGCTAGAACAGGGACACAGCTACCCTTCCTCTTCTCACACTCATCTCTGTATGGAGAATGAAGTAGCCCAGAAGAGGAAATCCCACTGTGGGTCAGAAGCTCCTCAGAAGCAAGCACCATGCCTGTTTACCCTCGTGACTCCATCTCCAGGCTCATGGTGATAAATGTGAATGGACAGATGATTAAACATGATATGGACAGGGGCTTGGACATTCTGTCCTTTCATTTCTACACCTCTCTATTTACAGATGGCATCCCAGATATTCCATTCAATTCAAACCTCTCTATATGAAATGAAATCAGACTATTCTCATTGGAAACAGAAAGACTAGTCTCCAACTATTTTCAGAATAAAAGATAACACAATACCTCTGCACCCGGTATACTCGAGTCCATGGAGGCACAAGAGCTAGAATCCGAGCTACCAGTTCGATCAGGTCACTAGGAGAATAGCTCTTATATCTTCCTGATTTCCAAAGCTCATAAAGTCCAGTTCCACGAATTACCAGAGTAGGGTAGAGTTTCAGACCATCAGGACGAAAAGCAGGATTCTCGAAAAACTCCTGTGAACAGAGAAGAGAAAATGACTTCTCCATTACTGATGTAGAGATCAGCCAGAGTGAAGTCTCGATCTGGGGCCAGCTTCTTCCACATGCCTGGCAGGCCCTGGGGCTGCCTTTCCTTCCCAACCAGGGCAGTTTATAAGGACAGAAACTCATTGTTTTTGTAGCCTCACCAGAGCAAAGACCATGTGTCCTGGACTTCAAGCTCCTCCCCAACCCAGTCCCTGTCTACTGCACAATCTCATCTCATGCCACCCCTCACCACCAGGCCTTTCTACCTCTGCAAAGGCACTTTCCTCTTCCCAGAAAGTTCATCAACTTTTCTTCTAGCTAATCTTCAGTCTCAGCTCGAATGCTGCTTCTTCATAGAGGCCTTCCTGGCCTTCAAATAGTAGCTAGCCCACTTAAAAAGAAGTCCACTGAACCCTGTATTACCACTTGCTTAACATCATCCTATAACAACCTATTAATGTCTGCTTTCACTTATAGACAATATTATCCTTTAATAGTGGAACATAGGTAATTGTTTAAACTTTTCAAAAGTTGTGACAGACATCATCTGACTTAAAAAACCTAAAATGCTGAGGCTGTGCGTGATGGCTCATGCCTGTTATCCTAGCACTCCGGGAGGCCAAGGCAGGTGGATTGCCTGAGCTCATAAGTTTGAGACCAGCCTGAGCCAGAGTGAGACCCTCTCTCTAAAACTAGCTGGGCGTTGTGGCGGGTGCCTGTAATCCCAGCTACTGGGGAGGCTGAGGCAAGATAACCACTTAAGCCCAAGAGTTTATGGTTGCTATGAGCTATGACACCATGGCACTCTACCCAGGGTGACAAAGTGACAAACAAACAAACAAAACAAAAAAAGTTTACTATATGGCTCTAACCAGTAAAAGGGATCTTGCTGATCCCTAGATATTGACTACTTTATCCTCAGGCTAACTGGAAGCATTTCTAACCTGGGCTACACACTGTCCACTGTTATCAGACACTAAGTAAAACATCTAACTCATCTGTCTTTGGCACAGTCATTTCTCATACTGTATCACCCTGGTTGGCTGCCTTACTTCTTTCTTTCTTTGGGATGTGGCCAGGAGACACAGGCATTCTCCTTCCTGTGACTTCACACTGACAGTGTGTGCTCGTCTTGCCTTGCATGGGATGTAATGGAGGAATGAAGGCAGACTCACAAGGTTCCTTTCACCCTCACAGTGGCAAAGTAGCCAGCCAGCAGTGCCTTACTGTGTAAACTGTCAAAAGGCTTTTTACCTTCCACTACATTATTCTTATGAGGCTTTCCATTGTTTAACTTGTTTTTCACAGAAATGTAACTGTAGACCTTTTGAACACTTGCACTGACTTCTGCTGCATTCTTAAATGCTGTTTTCTTTGTGTGCCAATTGGTCTCAGAGATAGTTTTCAGTAATTGTGTAACTTTGTCCTGTAATATTTATATTTTAAAGTTCATCATGTCTTCAATATTCTGTGATCACTACACAAAGAAGATGTATGGAGCTGTTCTCTACCTCATCTGAATCCCCATTTGAATGTGGGTTTTCAGACAAATATTTCTGATACTTGTATTACAAGTTTAGGAGAATTACAAGATGATACACATATATACCTTTTGAAAGAATGAAGGCACACTGAATTGGTTCTGGATTTTGGGTTAAACGTGAAGTATTAAAATACTTCCTTTAAAACCACTATTCATTACTGAGTCTCTTTCCTTTCCCTCAAAAAATCACGCTAAAATGACAGGAATTTTTTAAAAAGTGTAAAACCAGAAGGACAAAGAGAACAAGAAAGGAGGCAGGATAAATTCCTAAGATGTTAAACAGTCTCCATCATAACAAAGATAGACTTCTAGCTTTATAAGAAAAAAGAAAACTTCTTTTCGAAAGTAACTCTGAGTTACTGGGAAGCAAATATACATAGCTATAAGCTCTGAAGTTACTACTCTATTAGGAAAATAAATTTACAAGAATCTCATTCCAGTAACAGAGAATTGAGAAACATAATGGGGTGAACTCTAAGCCAACCTATAACTAAAACATGTAGACCCCAAACCCTGGAGATACAGCTGCTGATCTTGGTGGGCTGGACTGTGGCTTTATGAATCCATGGCAGGCTAAGAAATTCTGTCCTCCATGGAGAGAAAATTTTATAGAATTTTGCAATTGTACAAGTAGGTCTCTGATCTAGCAACCCTTCCTGTGGAACAAAATACATTAAGGGAACTACATATGTGGGCTATTAATAAGGAATTCTGGGCAGATGTGACAATAAAATAAAGCAGGAAAAAAAGAAGTTATAAAGTATAAAAAGCACCACCTAAGTCAAGAAAGACTGAATTTCACACAGGCCCAAACAAGATTTTCTAAACAAAAATGTTTAGTTTTGAAATTTTTTTATACATGTATTTTCATTTCATTTTCAATGATAAATTATTTTACTTTTTTAAAATTATTTTTTATTAAATCATAACTTTGTACATTGATGCATTTATGAGGTTCAGGGTACTGCTTTGAAATAGTTTTGAAATTTTTCATGTGAATGTTTTATTGATGTATAATAAAGATAAAGGCAAATACATGTTGTAAGTGTACATCTTGACAGTTTTTTACAAATCTTGTAACCAGCATCCAGACACTCAAATCAAGAAAAAGAACATTATCAGAATCTCAGAAGTCCACCCTATACTTGTTTCCAGTTAAAATTCCACCCGTGTTTTTGAACTTCATAAATGGAAATGCAGGTTTCAGAAGTTAGAACACAAGTAGTCTGCTTCTTGTGTTCCATGTAATCCTGAATAGAATCTGCCATGTTGTTGTAGGAAGTTGCGACTATTCCTCGTTTTACAGTATTTCATCCTATGATCTCACCATGATTATCTGTGTAATCTACTATGAAAGGACACTTATTTTCCACTTTAATGATACTACCAACAGTAAGTTGTGAACATGTCTTGGTAGATCTGTGTGAATTTCTGTTGGATATATATCAAGGAATAGAAGTGCTAGGCTGTGGTGGGTGCATAGGTTCTGCTTTCGCAGACACTGTCAAACAGTTTTCTAACATGGATATGCCAATTCACATTCCTACCAGTAGTAAATGTGAGTTCTAGTTCTAATTCTTACCTTGTCCTTTTAAATGTTAGCCATTCTTAGCCATCTTGGTGAGTATATAGCAGTAATGAATAGTGGTTTTAAATTTCATTTCTGTGAAGATTACTTTGAGAACTTTTGGATGGGTTTATTGGCTGCTTGAATATTCTCTTTTGTGAAATGTTTGTTCAAGTTTTCTATCCATTACTGAGCTGTCTGCTTTTTTCTTATTGATCTGTAAAAGCTATTTATTTGAAAGCAATTTGCAAGTTAATTTTTAGAGAATTTTTCTCTAGAGAGAATTCAAGTTATTCATTTTAGCTCCATTTTCTCACTTATCTACTAGGATGCAGTTAAAAAGAAATATGGTCTGCTTGTATGCCCTGCGGTTTCTCCACAAAGATCACAAACAAGCAGATAAATCTGTTTATACAAAGGGCTGTCTTTGCAATACTATTACTGAACTATCCCTGATTTTGAAGACACTAAGGAAAATGATTAGCAAGACTCAGCTATTTACCCTTACTTGCTATGGTATTAAACATACCTTATCTCTCAAAAGCATTTAAAGTTTATAAATTCTGGCTATGTACCAGGCCGCCTGGGGTCTGTGCTAAAGAGAAATGTGTTCCGGTGCCTTTTAGGCTTGGTATCTAAGTATCTGGCTACTACTTACTGAGGGGAGGATATCAGATTCAAAATCTATTACACAACCAATATGGGGGAATTACTAACAGGGATATCTGTGGATTAATGTTGTCTTTTTTTTTTTTTCACATATAATCTGAGATATTTTTATCAACCTGATTGACATAACATTCATGAGATTTTCTCATTTACTATGTGAAAACATTTTTGATCTGTATTTAGAAGTTTTCTCCTGACCCTTCAAATATGCACCACAAGTGTGATCTCACCCTTTATCCTCTCTCCCCCC
>CAUYON010146573.1:0-26480 GCA_963573935.1 Arctocebus calabarensis
TTTCATATACAATCTGAAATGTTTTCATCAAACTGTTTAACATAGCCTTCATGGCATTTCCTTTTCTTTTTTTTTTCCAGTGGTAAGACAATTTATTTACAGAATTTTTTTTTTTTAACGTTTCATTTTCTTTCTCATTGACAAATAATTGTATACATTTTAAGAGTACAGTGTGATGTTTTGATTCATGTATACATTGCATAATGCTCAAATTAGGCTAATAAGCATATTTATCACCTCACATACTTATTTCTTTGTGGTGAGAATATTTGAAATCCTCTCTTTTAGCGATTTTGTAATACATAGTATGTTACTATTGACTATAGTCACCATGCTATGCAGTTGAACACCAGAACTTATTCTTGTCTAATTGAAATTTTGTATCCACTGACCAACATCTCCCCTTAGCACATCCACTGTCCACACCCCCATCTCTGGTAATCAAAATTCTACTCTCTACTTGTAGGTATTGCACTACTTTAGATTCCACATGAAAGTGAGAGGAGTAGATCTTTTCCTACTGTTTTTCAGGGGTGTCTGCTACCACAGTTAATTCCCTAAACCGAACCTACTGTAAACAGCTTCTTTATCCGATCTCCACCTTTGTGTTCCATCATCCCCAACTCCTGCCATTGACAAGAGAAATCTAGCCTGCATGCTCCTAGGCTTGTGGTATTTCCTAGAGAAACAGAAGCATGTTTTCATTACATTTTCTTTCTGAATCCATTATGTGTAGGCAGTTATTGAGATCTTGATTCAGGCTGACTTTAGAGGCAGAACATAAAATGATAATAAATAAATGAAGATTTAGCACATACCAATTTTACCTTTCCTAAAATTTTGTCTATACTTTATTATAAGGGGTAAAGTTTGCTATTTTAATTATCCTCGATGTGAACAACCAAGACACAATTTTTGGCAAACAGAAGCTCCAGGAGCATCTATAACATTCAGATAAACTGAAAAAGTAAACTGCATTTTCTGTATTCCTCATGTTGAATCAGGCTTTTTATTAGAAGGGATGTTAGGACCCATTCATTTTATTTCCTTCCTTTGTAAGATGGGAACCAAATATACATGCTTGCTCTTCATGTTCTCAAAACAGTATTTTCAACTTTCATTTCTGAAATAAAATTGAAATTAGTATTTATTAAACTTCTTGGCTAAATTATCTTTTTCTGTACTTTATAAGTTAGAAATCTTAGATTACTTTTAAAAGTATAAACATGCTCCTATTTCTTTGATAATAAAGAGACTATGAGGAGGACTAAAAGTTAAACTACTATTCTCATCCTTTGTCAGGGAACTGGGAATTGAAGCTGGAGTGACTGCAGCTACGTATACACCTGGCGCACTGCATCCTCACCTGGCCCATTACCATGCACCTCCGAGACTTCATCATTTGCAATTAGGAGCTCTTCCTTTAATGGTAAAAGAGAAATGTTTTGAAATTGTGACATACTCTAAAAGTAGCATTCCTTTTCTAAATTGATTTCTTTTATTGAACCTATTTTCTTTTAACATATTAGTTGTAATAGGTGTGTTTTCATAGAATTTGAGAATAATTATTCTTTTTAGATGGAAATTGTGGGCTCGGCGCCTGTGGCTCAAGCAGCTAAGGTGCCAGCCACATACACCTGAGCTGGTGGGTTCAAATCCAGCCCAGGCCTACCAAACAACAATGACGGCTGCAACCAAAAAATACCAGGCGTTGTGGCGGGCGTGTGTAGTCCCAGCTACTTGAGAGGCAAAGGCAGGAGAATCACTTGATCCCAGGAGTTGGAGGTTCCTGTGAGCTGTGATGCCACGGCACTCTACTGAGGGCGACAGCTTGAGGCTCTGTCTCAAAAAAAAAAAAAAAAAAAAAGATGGAAATTGTGCTATAAAGAGGTGAATATTTTCTGTATATCAAGATAATCTTGATTCACTGTCACTAGGACAATACTTTAGTTTTTTACCATAAATAGTGATAAGTGTGTTTTGATGCATTTGTGCTTTTATTTTCTAAACTGCAGAAGGACTATCGTAATTCTCTATATCTGATTTGAATAGGTTCTGATTTTGTTGATACCAAAATAAAATGCTAAAGAATAAGTTCAGCAGACATTGGGTTTGCTATTTGGAATAAATACTGGTCATAGAAATGGTACAGAACTGGGAGAGGTTTTATCTTATTGAAGGTAGTGGCTCTGCAGAGAAGGTTTCAGATAAGCTTTGTGGCATGTGCGATTTCTAAGCAGACTTCAGAGTTTGGAATGGTACTCTTGCAGAGACTACAGTATGTAAAGAGCTATCTCATAGCATATACACTGAAAAACTCCAAGTATAAATTAGTGTTTCTAGATCTTAGGGGTGAAAGGCAGCAGCAAGAAAAAAAAAGCTGCTCTGCCAAGGAACTGGAACTCAGGAGCCAGTCCTGAGGACTGAATGAGGACTGTCCTGATCATGTTTATGATTTTAGAGTGATTTAAACAGATTGTAGTTAGAAGGACCACCTCCTCAGTTATGTAGAAAATAGACTTAAAAGTGGGAAGAGGAAATCAGCTAGCATATTATAGTAGAAGAGGTAAACATTGATGAATTCCTGAACCAGAGGCAATACCAAATGACATAAAAATGACAGGACACATTTGAATAATATTTAGGATGATTCCCAGATTTCTAGCTTGGCTTAAAAGGTATATAGTGGTGCCATTCAGTATATTGGAGACTTGTAGACGAAGTGTTTGGGCAAGGGTTAGTTAAGTTAGGTTTTGGACATACTGAATTTAACTTTATGTCAAGATTGACTCTCCAAAGATGTTTAGAATTATGTTTGTGATCTGTTAACATATAGTGTTAAAGTCCATGGCAGGGAATTATTTTTAGGGAAGTGTATAGAATGACAAGAGAGTACAAAAACCTTAGAAAATGACAGTACTACATTTGAATGATGATAATCCTGTACTTCAAAGGATTTTGACTACTGGGCTGCATAGTTGAGAAACAAACTTAAAATAATGTCAAAAAGTACAATTGACCCTTGATCAATTCAGGAGGTAGGGGAACTGACCCACCATGCAGTTGGAAATTCTGGTGTTTTAGATAATTTCAGAGGCAGGAGTTCCTTTCTGATTTCCTTGGAGATGTGTAGGAGGTTGAATTATCTGGTGTGTAGTATTGATCTTGGTTATGAGAAAAGTTTTGCAGATAATTTAAATAATTGGCTATTGGGAGGTTAAAAATTATTGCTTCTTTTAAATTCTTTTCCACATATGAATTTTCTGTTAAAGCTGTAAATCCTGCTTTTGAAGATTGTTGTAAATCAGTGGAGGCTGATTACAAAGTAATGTTAGATGCCAGGTGCAGTGGCTCATGCCTGTAATCCTAGCAGTTGGGGATGCAGAGGTAGGAGGATTGCTCCAGGTCAGGACTTTCAAACCACAATCTCAGCAAGAGGGAGACAGATCCTTGTTTCTACAAAAATTAGAAAAAATTAGCTGGGCATAGTGGGACAGATCTGTAGCCCCAGCTACTCAGGAGACTTAGGCAGAAGAATTGCTTGAGCCCCCATGAGTTTGAGGTTGTGAGCTGTCATGACACCAGTGTACGTTAGCAGGGGCTATAGAACAACGCTCTGTCTCAAAAAGAAAAGAAAAAAAAAGCAGTGTTAGAGATTATTTATAGAGATAGAAGAATAGTATTCAATCTCAGAATCTCCCTTTTCTAATACAGTGACTCTCAATGTTCATGGTAGTTAAGTTATATTCAGGGCGGTGCCTATGGCTCATCGAGTAGGGCACCAGCCCCATATACCGAAGGTGGCTGGTTCAAACCCGGCCTCGACCAAACTGCAAAACAGAAAAATAGTTGGGCGTTGTGGTGGGTGCCTGTAGTCCCAGCTACTTGGGAGGCTGCGGCAAGAGAATCTCTTAAGCTTAGGAGTTGGAGGTTGCTGTGCGCTGTGTGTGGCATGGCACTCTACTGAGGGCAATAGAGTGAGACTCTGTCAAAAAAAAAAAAGTTCTGTTCAGTTGCTGCATACACTGAGTTATCAAATAGAAACTATTACTCCTAGGGGAAATATAGGGTTAAATTACTACAAGCCTCTGGTCACAACAACTAATGTGTGTTTCTATTTAAAAACAACTTCATGTGGGCTCGGTGTCTGTGGCTCAATGGGCTAAGGCGCCAGCCACGTACACCTGAGCTGGCCGGTTCGAATCCAGCCCGGGCCCGCCAAACAACAGTGATGGCTGCAACCAAAAAATGGCCGGGCATTGTGGTGCGGCGCCTGTAGTCCCAGCCACTTGGGAGGTGGAGGCAGAAGACTTGCTTGAGCCCAGGAATTGGAGGTTGCTGTGATGCCATGGCACTCTACCCAGGGTGACAGCTTGAGGCTCTGTCAAAAAAAAAAAAAAAAAGAAAACAGCTTAATAGGCAGTATATTATTGACATTCATTAACATTGAACTCTTAGCAACTCTGTAACTCACGAATGAATGAAACTTATCTAACACCTATTCTCTTCATAAGACGCATCACAGCCTTCTTGGCTTAATAACATTAGACAGTACTTTGAACAATGTGCTTGGGGGCCATTTTAAACAACAAAATCCCTGGCTAAAATCACAAAAATGTGAAAAACCTTGCACTAAGTAGACCACAGAAAAGATACTTTTTTACAGTACAAACTCAAAAAAGAAGGCAGAACCTTGTTCTATCTCAGTTTGGAATACTGAGTTCATCTTAGGCAACTTAATTTTTTGGCCACTGTGCTCATGTCCCCCCAAATCACAGGTTTTCATTTTGGAATTACAAATAAGTTTTCATAGATTCCATAAAAAAATGAGGATTGGCTATACCTAACAAAAAGTTAGATAACTTAAAATTTTCACTAATAGAACCAAGCAATAAAACAAATAGGTCATGCCTGTAATCTTAGCACTCTGGGAGGCTGAGGCTGGTGGATTGCCTGAGCTCACAGGTTCGAGGCCAGCCTGAGCAAGAGTCAGACCCTGTCCCTAAAAAAAGCTGGGCATTGGTGCGGCCACCTGTAGTTCCAACTACTTGGGAGGCTGAGGCAAGAGAATTGCTGGAGCCCAAGAGTTTGAAGTTGCTATGAGCTATGATGCTATGGCACTCTACCGAGGGCAACAAAGTGAAACTCTGTCTCAAAAAACAAAAAACCATATAGGGTACTCTGGTTATTAGGAAGGTAGAGGAAGGGAAGTAATAATTTTTTTATCTTGAAGTTAAGTTTTGTTGGAAAGTTATATGCATTTTTATTTGTTAATACTGTTTAAAGCTCTCTGAATTGACAAGATCTTGTGAAAAGTTTTGTCTTTTCAGGTTTGTGCTACTAAGAGCATTGGCGTTAAATTTGGGTATTTTAAAAGTTATAAGTGGTCATATTTTAAGAGGAATGATCAGTTACAGTAACCCTGTTACTGAATGCTCAGTTGGAGTCATATATACTGATTAAAGTTAAAGTTTACGAGTAGTTGAATGGAAAGCATTGAGGGTCTTGAATTCAATGTTAACAGTAAACCACAAGTCTATTCTTAATTAATTTAGCCTGTCTCTTCTATTAAAATAGGTTCCTGATATGGCAGGCTATCCTCACATCCGTTACATTTCATCAGGATTGGATGGAACATCATTCAGAGGTCCTTTCAGGGGCAATTTTGAGGTATGTAATAAAGTAAATGAAGATATTTACCAGTGTTTTTTTTTTGTTTTTTTTTTTTTTTTTTGAGATAGTGTCTCAACTTTGTTTTTCCTGGTAGAGTGCCCTGGCGCCATAGCTCACAGCAACCTCAAGTGGGCTCAGGTGATTCTTCTTGCCTCAGCTTCCTGAGTAGCTGGGACTACAGGTGCCCACCACAATACCTGGCTAATTTTTAGAGATTTTTTGCTCTAGCTCAGGCTGGTCTCAAATTCGTGAGCTCAGGCGATCTGGCCACTTCTGGCTCCCAAAGTTCTGGGATTATAGGCATAGGTGCCTGGTCTGCCACAGTATTTTTAATGCAGAGATGGTATATGTATGCCATTAGCATTCACAGTTATGTAGGACTTCTACAGTCTTTGGGAATCAGAAGGCAGTAAAATGTCTGGTTTTCTGATGTTGCTTCAGGGAGGTACAGAAAGATTTATAAGCAATATTAATCTTAGTGTCAAAAGTTACCCATGTATTTAAAGAAAAGCAAATGAAAATATCTAATATAAAAGAATGTAAAATTTACTATATTTTGACTAAACTTAATTTTTAGAGAAATATTGGTGGAGAAAGAGAAACCTAAGTAATTCACTTTGTAGCTAAATGTCTTCTTGTTTGAATTTTCAGGAAGAACAAATCATTTGAATGTAATTTAAAGCTTTGTTTGTGTTTCTTCATGTCACTTTGGAAGTTGAAGTTAGTGTGACTTAATCAAACTATTATTGTTTGATTTGTTTCCCTAATTTATTAGGGTGACTTCATTTTATACTTACTGACTCCTGTAGTACCATGTGGTAATATTTTTCCCATAATTTATAAAGATAACTTTGCTATTCCACTTCATTTGGTTGAGGAAAAAAAATGATAAACAATCATTTGTCTTATGTATAAGAAAGATTATATAGGCAGGAAATGGTGGCTCACGCCTGTAATCCTGGTGGATTGCCTGAGCTCACAGGTTCAAGAACAGCCTGAGCCAGAGCGAGACACCATCTCTAAAAATAGACGGGTGTGTGGCAGGCACCAGTAGTCCCAGCTACTTGGGCAGCTGAGGCAAGAGGATGGCTTAAGCCCAAGAGTTAGAGGTTGCTGTGATCTATGACCCCACAGCACTCCACGGAGGGCCACCAAGTGAGACTCTGTCAAAAAAAAAAAAAAAAGATATAAACAACCATTTATCTTTATCATATATAAGATGTCTTTGAGCAGTACACTCATATTAGAGTTTTTTAAGTATTGGAGATTTTTTTTTTTCTTGTAGAGACAGAGTCTCACTTTATTGCCCTCAGTAGAGTGCTGTGGCATCACACAGCTCACAGCAACGTCCAAATCCTGGGCTTAGGCGATTCTCTTGCCTTAGCTTCCCAAATAGCTGGGACTACAGATGCCCGTCACAATGCCTGGCTATTTTTTGTTGCAGTTAGGCTGGGGCTGGGTTTGAACCTGCCACTCTCGGTATATGCCAGCGCCCCTCTACCCAATGAGCCACAGGCACCTCCCGGTATCAGAGATTATTGCTTTTAAAATACTGACAATACTATTCAAGCATTAACCATCCTTGCTTTTAATACTAACTGTTATTCACTTTTAGGAACTGATTCATTTGGAAGAAAGATTAGGAAATGTGAATCGTGGTGCATCCCAGGGGACAATTGAAAGATGTACATATCCACATAAATACAAAAAGGTAAGAATTTAGTCTGTCAAACTTCTAAAATATCATTGAAATGCATACAATTTTGACTCGGCGCCTGTGGCTCAACGGGCTAAAGCGCCAGCCACGTACACCTGAGCTGGCGGGTTCGAATCCACCCTCGGCCTGCCGAACAACAATCATGGCTGCAACCAAAAAATGGCCAGGCGTTGGTGGTGGGCGCCTGTAGTCCCAGCTACTTGGGAGGCAGAGGCAAGAGACTCGCTTGAGCCCAGAAGTTGGAGGTTGCTGTGAGCTGTGATGCCACAGCACTCTATCCAGGGTGACAGCTTGAGGCTCTGTCTCAAAAAAAAAAAGAAAAGAAATGCATACAATTTTTATTAAATTTATTATTGTCCTTGGGATTTGTAGTTTCTTATTCTAAACATCTTTCCTTCCTTCTAAGAAGTGAAATCATAATTTAAAATTTCTTAGGTATTCATTCAGATATTTTTGTGCATTTTGTAATATGTGTATGAATTTTTATTTTTCTTCTACTTTTTTTTTTTTTTTTTTTTTGAGACAGTCTCATTCTTCTGCCCTGGGTAGAATGCCATGGCATCATCGTAGCTCACAGCAACCTCAAGCTTTTAGGCTCAAACAATCCTCATGCCTTAGCTTCTTGATTAGCTGGGGACTACATCTGACTCCTGAGCTCAAGGAGTCTACCTGCCTCTGCCTCTCAGAATGCTAGGATTACAGGGATGAGCTACCGTGCCTGACCATTTTTTCTTCTCCTTTTAAAAGAAATACAAAGAGAATGAGATGCATATGGATTACACACTACCATTTCATTTATATCAGCGTCCACAGATCAGTCATATTCTTCTTAATAGTTTATATAGTATTCTATCACATGGCAGTACCATATTTTTTTTAAGTAGGCCCTTCTTTTCTTTTTTTTTGAGACAGAATTTTACTTTGTCACCCTTGGTAGAGTGCTGTGGAGCCATAGCTCACAGCAACCACAAACTCTTGGGCTCGAGAGATTTTCTTCCCTCAGATTCCCAGGTACCTGGGACTATAGGCGACTGCAATAATGCCCAGCTATTTTTAGAGACAGGGTCTTGCTCTGGCTCAGGCTGGCCTCAAACCTGTGAGCTCAGGCAATCAACCAGTCTCGGCCTCCAAAGTGTTACAGGGATGAGCCACTGCACCCAGCCCTGTAGGCCCTTCTTTTTTTCTTTTTTTTTTTCATAGCTGTGTACATTAATGCAATCGTGGGGAACAAGGTGCTGGTTTTATATGCAATTTGATAGGCCCTTCTTTTGATGCACATTTTATTGATGTATATTTTTTATACTCAACCCTCAATTTCTCCCGTAGTATTATATAATGTCTGGAAGTTAAATGGAGTAGACATGTTAAATAATTTCTTACAACCACTACAATGTCTGTGCTATACAGAAAATAATAAATCATGGCTTCTGCACCTGTGGCTCAAGCGGCTAGGTTGCTAGCCACATACACCTGAGCTGGTGGGTTCAAATCCAGCCTGGGACTGCCAAACAACAATGATGGCTACAACCGAAAAATAGCCAGGCATTGTGGCAGGCGCCTGTAGTCCCAGCTACTTGGGAGGAGGAGGCAGGAGAATCACTTGAGCTCAGGAATTAGAGGTTGTTGTGAGCTGTGATGCCACGGCAGTCTTCCCAGGGCAACAGCTTGAGGTTCTCTCTCAAAAGAAAAAAAAAAAATCATGAAACTACTGTTCTTTGTATTTTTCATCTGTTTTCTATGAGTAATAATGAGTATTACCACCAAATTTAAGTCTTTTCAACTGCCCAAGCTAAATACTATATAATTAAATCTAATTTATATGAATGTTACTTGAAACATTCATTTGTAAAATAAATTTTCTTCATGATGTGCCTGTTAATAAAAGTAATAAACTTCAAACTAATAAGTTTCTGTTAAATTTGATTTTGCTGGGTGGCGCCTGTGGTTCAGTGGGCGCTGGCCCCATATAGTGAGGGTGGTGGGTATGAACTTGGCCTGGCCAAACTGCAACAAAAAAATAGCCAGGCGTTGTGGCGGGTGCCTGTAGTCCCAGCTACTCGGGAAGCTGAGGGAAGAGAATCGCCTAAGCCTAAGAGCTAGAGGTTGCTGTGAGCTGTGACAGGACAGCACTGTATTGAGGGCGACAAAGTGAGACTCTGTCTCTTTAAAAAAAAAAAAAAAATTATTTTGCTTTTGATAACTAATTATTAAAGGATCTCAAAAGAATACTTAATGATAGTCAACTTAATTTATCCATTAGTTTCCATGACAGTTTTATCTGGGAAATAAGTGTGGGTGGGTATGTGGTTTTGTTTTGTTTTGTTTTTCAAATAAATCAGACTTTACTCAGTTCAATAATGTCATCTCTACTAATAAGGTAACAACTGATTGGTTCTCACAGAGGAAACTGCACTGCAAACAAGATGGGGAAGAAGGGACTGAGGAAGACACAGAGGAAAAGTGTACTATCTGTTTGTCTATTTTAGAGGAAGGTGAAGATGTGAGGTAACTAGATATTAATTATCTAAAATCCATTGTCATACGGGATTGTATTTGAACGTAAACTAGAAACCAAATAAAGATTACTCTTGGCATTTCGTTTTGCCAATCTCTGACACGTAGAACAGGTTTGGTAGAATGAGTGAAAGAATAACACTGTATTAACAAAGGGTGGGAATAGGAAATATACTGCTTATTTTAGGTCCAGTTTAAGGCTTGGCCAAGGAAATTTTGTGGTCAAAATTGTCTTACAGGAATGAGAATTTGAGAGGCTTTGGAGGACCTAGACAGTGATAGGAATGTATTCTTCAAAGCCTAAAAGAAGGTCCAGGGTGGTGCCTGTGGCTCCATGAGTAGGGTGCTGGCCCCGTATACTGCGTTGTGGCAGGTGCCTATAGTCCCAGCTACTCTGGAGGCTGAGGCAAGAGAATCATCTAAGCCCAAGAGCTGCAGGTTGCTATGAGCTGTAATGCCATGGCATTCTACTGAGGGCAACATAGTGAACAAAAAACAAAAAAAAGAAGGTCCAGATTATCTCTATGCAGTTTGTTTTATAGCATCTTTTATAAACTGATTTTGTCCTTAAATTTCCTCTCAATTTGTTCAATTATTCCCTTCTTACACTTATGTGATTTAGAAAATGTTATTATGCTAATCCTATATTAACTTTAGGCATTTTCTTTGTATAATCTCTTAAATAATTGTTTTGTTCCTATTCTCTGATTTTTGAAAAATGTAACATAATACCATAAGATACACATTCAAAACATATATAACAATGGTGTGGTAATATTGTTGCCTTAATTTGTAAGGATAACTTTGTCATACCTATTCAATTGGCCAAGAGAAAAATAATTTTAAGGCTATTTGGACACTGTATTTTCGAGTGTTTACAAATATGAAAGTTAATTGCTTTGGCTCGGCGCCTATGGCTCAACGGGCTAAGGCGCCAGCCACGTACACCTGAGCTGGCGGGTTCGAATCCAGCCCGGGCCCGCCAAACAACAATGACGGCTGCAACCAAAAAATGGCCGGGCGTCATGGTGAGCACCTGTAGTCCCAGCTACTTGGGAGACAGAGGCAGGAGACTTGCTTGAGCCCAGGAATTGGAGGCTGCTGTGAGCTGTGATGCCACAGCACTCTATCCAGGGTGACAGCTTGAGGCTCTGTCTCAAAAAAAAAAAAAGAAAGTTAATTGCTTTTATATTAATACAATATATTTTATATAGTAATATATTAAAGGATAGTTGAAAGACTTCTTTATAGCTACTATTTTTATAAAATATTAAGAAGCCTAAAAGTGAATAAAAACTATTAAACAGTTGATAGAAATAGAAATGGACACTTGAGTCAGCAACTTTTATCCCATTACACTTAGATTTAATGTTGCCCTGTCTTGCCTAGAAACTTCATTTCTCAATTTCTAATTGATAGGCTCAGCGCCTGTAGCACAGTGGTCATGGCGTCAGCCATATACACCGAGGGTGGTGGGTTTGAACTCGGCCCGGGCCAGATAAAAAACAATGACAACTGCAACAAAAATAGCTGGGCATTGTGGCAGGCGCCTGTAGTCCCAGCTACTTGGGAGGCTGAGGCAGGAGAATCGCTTAAGCCCAAGAGTTTGAGGTTGCTATGAGCTGTGACACCACGGCACTCGACGAAGGGCGTCATGGTGAGACTGTCTGCAAAAAAAAAAAAAATTTGTAATTGATAACTTAGTATGATGTAAACATAATAAACATTTATTTTGCCTACCTATAAAAGTTGCACAGTATTAAATGTATGTACAGTTATCCCATGAAAATAATATTGTTGACCTTTAATAAATCATGTATAAAGATCTGTATAGGAAATTGTAACTGCATAGTAATCATTCTTTAGTTAGGTTAACATGGCTACTATATATTTGCCTCATGAGTTCTAATGTTCTTGGGAGAGAACTAAATGAGAATAATGTATATTTGACATAATGTATTTTTTTTTAAAGAGCATTATAAATACAGTGATGGTTTGATATTTTAAAGATATATTTGTGCTGGGCACTGCGGCTCATACCTATAATTTAGTACTCTGGGAGGCCAAGGTGAGAGGATCGATTAAGCTCAGGAGTTCAAGACCAACCTGAGCAGTAATAAGACCTGTCTCTATTAAAAATAAAAAGAGTTAGCCAGGGGTGGCACATGCCTATAATTCTAGCTATTCATGAGGCTTAGGCTAGAAGATCACTTCAGTCTAGGAGTTTGAGGTTACAGTGAACTATGATGATGTCATTGCATTCTAGCCATGGTGAGAGAGTGAGACTCTTGTCTCTAAGAAATAAAGGATACATGGTTCGGCGCCTGTGACTCAACGGGCTAAGGCACCAGCCATGTACACCTGAGCTGGCAGGTTTGAATCCAGCCTGGGCCCGCCAAACAACAATGACGCTGCAACCAAAAAAATGGCTGGGCGTTGTCGAGGGCGCCTGTAGTCCCAGCTACTTCAGAGGCAGAGGCAAGAGACTCGCTTGAGCCCAGGAATTGGAGGTTGCTGTGAGCTGTGATGCCATTGCACTCTATCCAGGGTGACAGCTTGAGGCTCTCTCAAAAAAAAAAAAAAAATGATACATTGCAGTATATGTGACACTGAACATATTGTCACATATATTGTCAGGTCCTGTGTATTGACAGCTCATGTACAAAAACAAAACTGGAATAACTCTTTTTTCCTTTTTTTTTTTTGAGACAGAGTCTCCCTTTGTCATCTTTGTAAAGTACGTGGCATCATAGTTCACAGCAACCTTAAACTCTTGGGCTCAAGAGATCCTCTTTCCTCAGCCTCCTGAGTAGCTAGGACTACAGGTGCCTGCTGCAATGCCCAGCTCTTTTTTATTTTTTATTTAATTTAATTAATTAATTTATTTTTAGAGACAGAGTCTCACTTTGTGGCCCTTTGTAGAATGTTGTGGCATCACAGCTCACAGCAATCTCCAACTCCTGGGCTTAGGCAATTCTCTTGCCTCAGCTTTCCGAGTAGCTGGGACCACAAGTGCCTGCCACAACGCCCAGCAATTTTTTTGTTGCAGTTTGGCCAGGACTGGGTTTGAACCTGCCACCCTCGGTATATGGGCCCAACGCCCTACTCACTGAGCCACAGGCGCCGCCCCCAGCTCTTTTTTGGACACAGGGTTTTGCTCTAGCTCATGCTGGTCTTTAACTCCCTGAGTTCAAGCAATCTACCCGTTTTGGTTCATCAGATTTTACATAATTCGGTTCCATAGCTGTGATGATTAATTATCTTGGGTATTTACATATCTCCCAGAATGCTAATTTAATACATATATGTATATAACTCTCCTTAGGTTAGTTTTTGTTTTTTCCAAAAGGGAAAGATGTCTACTAACTTCTGACACTACTGAATTTACATGTGTAATTTGTTTAAAAATAAATGCCACATACAATTGTCATAAAATTAATTTTTACTTTTTGTTTTCTTGCCAATAATAGACGCCTTCCATGTATGCACCTTTTTCACCAAGTGTGTGTTGACCAGTGGTTGATTACCAATAAGAAGTGCCCCATATGCAGAGTGGACATTGAGGCCCAGCTGCCAAGTGAAAGTTGACACCATGTTTTAGAACTCTTGCCCTCCCTCTCCTTCCCATCCTTCCTGGTACTGCAGTCAACCAAAGATGGCATGACTTACCTGCGCAGATTTGGAAGCATCGACCTTAGAGTGCTGGCTCTGCTATATGGTACAACTAATGCTAGACTTATAGTTTATGTATACAGTTGATTTTGATGTATTTATAAAAGCTTTTTTTCCTAGATTTGACATTTTTCCTGTATCATTTTACTGTATTTTTGCATGGTTCCTTGTATTGCATTTCTTTGCACATATTATGGGCTTGAGACCCTAAACTTGCAGGCAAGATTAGCTGCTTTAGTAAGTAGAATTTTGTGGTCTTTTTTTTTTTTTTTTTACATAGTACAAAGCCTTGAAAATTATGAATTTTTTTATCCATTACTAACCTTTAATTTAATCAATCATGTACTTTAGTTTGATGTATAAAGATTCTCTAGAAAATGATAATATTGTGTATTAAGACATTCCTTAATTAGGACAAAATGGCTGCTGTATATTTACAATGTGGAGTTCTGAGTTAAATACCATTCTTAATACTGGGAACAGAATACAACCCTTACTCAATCAGATGCAGGTGGTATTCACATCACCAGAGTGGTCAATATAAATTTTCTTGGTATATCTTCTTTCTTTCAGCACAGTGCAGATAGAGTTGAATATTGATATCATACATTTAGACTGCTGTTCTGATTGTATTTATCTTTTTCCTACATCATTTAGAACTTATTGCCCTGATTCAGTTTTGCTGCTGTGAAACAGCTCTGATGAACACTAAATATTAATTTCAATTAGCTGGATTGTACATACTTGCAGATTTAACAAAATTTTAGGGAAATTGAAAAAGACATGTAGATTTTTGTTCAGGCTTCTGCCAAGCACGAATAGTTAAGATATCTGCTTACATCGATTTTGTAAACACATTTAGTCAAGATTTAGAATTTCAGCCATTGGCAGGTATCTATGCATTCTTAGAACTTCTAAAGGTCCCAGGATCACTTTTAAGGGATTTTTATTAGTTTAAAGATAAATAAAGTCAGCTGAATCTACATGTCTCTTGTTTTATTTCTCTCTAAACTTGAAAACAGTAAATCTGCAGATACTGTGAGGCACAAATTATACTGTCAACCTACTGTTGCTATGGTTATATACTCCCACTTCATACATTACCAAGAGTCGATCACTGATTTAAAATTTTTAATTTCTATAGTTAAGATTTACTGCATAATATAGAATATAAAGTTAAGTTAACATACTAACATTTCTCCTTTGGAGGAAGTTTTAATCCACTTCAGGATGCATATTATCAAGATACTTTCATATACAGGATAGCCTAATTTTATTTGTTTAAATATGCTTAACATGCCCCAGATTGCAAATGCATCCAGTCAGTAATATCACTGTCTGTATGTGGAAGACATGTTCCCATGGATCATATGTGGAGATGTCAATAAGCTTGCATTAAGCCACCTGCTTTGTAAGTGGATTGATTAATAAATAACTTATATTTCTATTGTCTTTGTGTTTCATAATCAGTTTTTATAAATTAGTTAACATTAAACATCTTAGAATTTAATCATGTCACTTAAAATGACATTTGCATAATTTCGTGTTTATATTCATTCAATCATGGCTACTTGTCTTTTTATATTAGTAAATGTTACACTGTAATACTTACCAATATTAACTTGCTTCATCATAGGATGTGTGCAGATGGAGGATGGATTATGGTTAAGAAATATGGATATAAAATAACATTTTTTAAAAATTTGGTGATTAAGTTAACAATTGTAAGTGGTCAAGGAAGAATGAGGGAGAGAGTGACCCACGTCTGCTGTCTTAGCAAAAAGACCAAGTAGCATATCTTCTTTCAGGTGGTCTGTGACGGATATAGTTCTTTGCCACTGGATAATCGTGGGTCCATGCCAAGGGATTGAAAAAGTATAAGTAAGATTGGGAAAATTCTATTCGGTACCATGGAGTCCTCTTGATATTCCCCCAAACCTAAGAAAGCACAGATAGATTTCTCTGTTTTTAAAATTCCATCAGGTTTAGATGCACAACTACCTGTTGGCCTGTTTTACAATTGCTACTGATTTTTTTTGTGAGTGTGTGCAGGTAAAGCGTCATTACTTTGAAATTAATTAAAGTGTTTGTGGCATAAACCTCAATTGTTAATGTAGGAGCTTATTAGTCACAGACATATGTGATTAGTAATGAACAAAGTAAGGAAGATAATGATTTTGAACATTTTAACTTTTTGCACTTTGTTTTATCTACCATATCCTGCTGCATCTTATATGTCAAAGTGAACATTTCATTGATAGCTGTCCAAATACTTAAAAACAAAAGTTCTTTTGTCAACAAGTTCTTATTCTTGTTGTTTGAAATGTAAGTGATAAACTGGTATTTAAACCTTTCTTACTCTGGTGACTTTATTTTAGCTGCTAGCACTGTTCAGCATTTCAATCATAACAACTGACATAGAGAAAACTGTTGTAAAAATTTGTCATTCGTAACTAGTTGAAACACTGAAATTAAAACAAACTCTTAACGCCATTTTATTATTAGTGTTTCATGGATGAAACAGTTTAGATCTGTAAAATAACATATCCTAACTGCTAACTTAGCTTCCAGAACCTCAGAGAACACAGGAAATTTTTTGGTTTATTGAAGATTTCATGTGTCAAAATGTTGCTGTGAGAAGAGCTGCACCCGTTCATGTCTACGCATCTGCAACACAACGTGATGAGAAACTGTTCCAGTTTCCTGATCAAGAGGAATGCGCAGAGGTGCAGCACTGAGGCCAAAATCCTGAAGGTGCACAACTCTTTTCGCTGCAACAGCTGATTACACTGCAAGGCTGTGGGCAGTCAACAGCAAAGGTATTGAGGTGGTCATGAAGCAGGTATCTGGCCAGCCAAAGCCAGCCACCTGTTACTTGCAAACCATCATCAGCAGGAGCACCTGGGCCACCCTAACCTGCATCAGGCACATGTTCCACAAGAACAAGTACTACCCAGATCTGTGCATGGCCCCATCCCCCAAGGGTTTTGAGCCCTTGCCCCACAGAGCAACAGAGAGTCAGCTGACTTTTACTCAGCCAAAAAAGAATAATGAAAGAAAAAAAAAAACCTACATGAATTTCAAAAATTTTTTTACGTGTTTGTAAGAGGCACTAAGAAAGATAAGACATGAATTTGAAAAAAGCCCCTATCAGAGCAACATGAATTTTGCTAAAATGGAAGCAAGATCAAACAAAATTTATGGTGAAGGTGGTTGGAAGAATGGTGAAATCATTGATGCTTTATGAAAAGTTTATGGGGACCATGCTTCAAAGAAATTTGCAGTTTACAAATGGATAACTAGTTTTAAGAAGGGACAACACAGTGTTGAAGATGATGGAACAAAAGACCCATCCACATCAGTTTTTTAGGAAAAATATTCATCTTGTTCAAGCCCTAATTGAACAGGACCAACAATTAATAGAAGAAATAATACCTAATGCCATGGGCATCTCACTTGCCTCAGTTTACACAATTCTGACTGAAAAAGTTAAGAAAAATTTTTGCTCAGGTGCTAAAACCAGCCCACAAATTAGTTGCAGACAAGAGCAGAGCTTTCAGCCAGGCACGGTGGCTCATGCCTATGATCCTAGCACTCTGGGAGGCCAAGGCAACTGGATTGCTTGAGCTCGTGAATTCGAGACCAGCCTGAGCAAGAGAGAGACCTTATCTCTACTAAAAAATAGAAAAACTGAGGCAAGAAGATCACTTGAGCCCAAGAGTTGGAGGTTGCTGTGAGCTATGATGCCCGGCACTCTACCCAGGGTAATAGCTTGAGACACTGTCTCAACAACAACAAAAACATAAAAACAAAACAAAAAACCCAGAGCTTTTGATAGAAATTTCAAACAAGTGAGATTGAGATCCTGAAACATTTCTTTGACGACTTGTAAAAAGAGATGGATGAAACACGCTTTACCAGGACAATCCTGAAGACAAATCATAATCAAAGCAATGGCTAACAAGAGGTGGAAGTGTCCAGTCAAAGCAAAAGCAGACTGAGCAAAGATCATGGCACCATAGTCTTTGGGATGCCCAAGACATGTTGTTCGTTGATTTTTTGGAGGGCTAGAGAACCCTAATGTCTGCTTATGGGAGTGTTTTGAGAAACACGTCACTTGATGTTTGTTCTTGCTTCAGTTATAGCAGAATTCATAATTGCTCTGATGGGGCTCTGTTCAAATTGATACACTATCTTTCTTAGTGCCTCTAACTAGATTCTGTTCAGTATGGGAGTGTTTTGAGAAAGTTACCCAAAGCTTTAGCAGAAAAATACCCAGGAAATTTTCACCGAGAGAGTTCTCTACTACAAGTGTTCCTGCTCATTCCTCTTAAACATGGATATTTTTGTAAATTTCAGTAGGAAATCATTAGGCATCCACCTTACAGTCCTGATTGGCTCCTCCTGACATTTTCATTTTCTAATGTCAAAAAAATTCTAAGAGGGTACCCAATTTTCTTCAGTAAATAATGTCAAAGACTGCATGACATGGTTAAATTCCTAGGACCTCTATTCTTCTGGGATGAACTAAATGGCTGGTATTACTGCAAAGTGTCTTGGACTTGATGAAGGTTATGTTGAGAAATAAAATATATTTTTATCTCTATTTTTTAATTTGATTTTCCACAAACTTTTAAAGTCTTCTTGTACGATTATTCTATCTGTGGTTCTATTCTTCCAGTGATGCAGGAAGAGTTCATTACTAATTGAGAAAAGCACTTCCTTTTGTAAGTAGTTAACCATTAGCAGTTATTTTCCTTTGGTAGGGGTTATAACTTCAGTCATAAGGTCTTACTCTTGTAAAGCAGTGCAAAAATAAATCTGGTTCTTTGCTGTGTGCTAGCTCTTTGTATATTATAGGATGGCTTGCTTTATTTATATCCCTTCCAAGTACCCTTGTTTTTGTTTAAACTGGATTTGAAACCTCTTAACCATTCTTTTTGCCATTTTTCTGGATACTTCTAGTCTATTGATGTTCCACAAAGTAGGATATTTATAACTGAACGTCACTCCCAGGTTATCTGAATATTACAAAGTATAGAATTACTTCTGAACTCATGTTAATAAGTTATGTCTCGGAATGGTGCCATTTTCTAAGGGAGTACAGGTTTCCTAAAAGACATGTGGATGTGGAAGACATAAGCTGGAAAAGGGATAAAAACTGTGAAGGGACGTGAGCCACAGTCTCAGTCTTGTTATCCATAAGTCTCTCTATTATCCAGATTGGCTCTCGCATCTGTATAGCCTACACACACATAGGCACAGCTTACCACGATTAGGTTTGTTACCTAAAAGTCAACTTGACAGACAGTGCCTATGGCTCAGTGAGTAGGGCGTTGGCCCCATATACTGAGGGTGGTGGGTTCAAACTCAGCCCCAGCCAAACTGCAACAAAAGAAATAGGCATTGTGGTGAGTGCCTATAGTCCCAGCTACTCAGGAGGCTGAGGCAAGAGAATCACCTAGGCCCAAGAGCTGGAGGTTGCTGTGAGCTGTGATGCCACGGCAATCTACCGAGGGCAATAAAGTGAGACTCTGTCTCTTAAAAAAAAAAAAAAGTCAACTTGATAAACTGATTGGGACATTCCACTAAAGCTGATTAGGATATGATACAAAAACTAGAGCACCTCCTCATTTTTAATCTATCATAATAGAGAATGGGAGGAAATAAATGGATAAATTGAACTGCGTAACTAAAAACTATAGAGTCAATGGTTTATTACTCTTTCTAGTTAAGGTGAGTAAATTATACTATTATCTTTTCATGCATCTTATTGCTATATTTTAACTACCTAAGGACAGGAACTTAATTTTTATGCCTTTGTTTTCCTCTTAGGTAGTAAGCATAGTGCTTTTTGCTTATAGAAGGCATTTGGTTGATTTAAAAAACTTGGTGAGCTGGCACGGTGGCTCATGCCTGTAATCCTGGCACTCTAGGAGGCCAAGGCGAGTGGATTGCCTGAGCTTACAAGTTCACAACCAGCCTGAGCCACAGCAAGACATTGTGGTGGGCGCCTGTAGTCCCAGCTACTTGGGAGGCCAAGGCATGAGAATCTCTTGAGCTCAAGAGTTGGACGTTGCTATGAGCTATGATGCCATGGCACTCTACCAACGGTGACAAATTGAGACTCTGTCTCCAAATAAATAAATAAATAAAAATGAATAACTTGGATAATCCATAAATTTCAAAGGTCCAGATTTTAAAGAACAGTTTTGAGTGGAGATTCATGATGGCACTAGAAAGGTGTTCTTTTCCACCTCTCTGACTTTTTGCTTCTGAACCATGCTAACAGCCCTAGACTGTAACTCACCCATGTATCCTGCCCAGCTGGCACTAGTTTACCCCAGTGACATCCATGGGATAGAAAATGTTGACGGGTTGGTCATGGTGAAAATGATAGGCAAAGATGGGTGTAAGTGAGACAGGGGAAGAGATTCTGTTTTTCTAAGATAAATGACTGACCTCCCATCCTCCCAAAGTAGTTAACAATTAAAGTCATTACTTTTATTTATAACATTAATGCAAATATAAACTTTTAACCTAAGCCTTCAAAATTTTTAATTCCCTTAAAGTTTTCCCTTGGTATACCCATAAGGTCATTTGCCAAATTCCCTCATTTTTCTAAAAGTGTTTCTGTTTACATTTTTCAGTCTTAACACTCATCCAAGTCATGTTTTTGTTACATTTTACCTGGGAAAACCTTAGCTTTCAAATCCAACATGATCCATCCTTTCTACTGCCCCTCAGGGGTAAGCTTTAAAAAGCAACTTTTGTTTTTGTTTTGTTGCCCTCAGTAGATTTGTCCTGGCAATATAACTCACAGCAACTTCAAACTCTTGGACTCAAGCCATCCTCTCGTCTCAGCCTCCTAAGTAGCTGGGAATACAGGTGTCTGCCACAGTGCCCAGCTATTTTTAGAGATGGGGTCTTGCTCTTGCTCAGGCTGTTCTCAAAACTCCTGAGCTCAGGTAATCCACCTGCCTCGGCCTCCCAGAGTTAGCATGGATTACATGCATCAGCCACTGCACCCCGCCAAAGCAAAGTTCTGACAAAGTTGTTATTCTTAAAAACTCCCTATAATATACAATTTTAATGCAATCCCTATTAAAGTTCCATTGTCATATTTTAAAGATCTCGAAAAAATAATTCATTGTTTTATATGGAATCAGAAAAAACCCTCAAATAGCCAAGACATCACTTAGAAATAAAAACAAAGCAGGAGGAGTTATGCTACCAGACCTCAGACTACACGATAAATCGATAGTGATCAAAACAGCATGGTACTGGCACAAAAACAGAGGTAGATGTATGGAATAGAATAGAGAACCAAGAGATGAACCCAGCTACTTACCGTTATTTGATCTTTGACAAGCCAATTAAAAACATTCAGTGGGGACAAGATTCCCTATTTTACAAATAGTGCTGGATGAACTAGCTGGCGACCTGTAGAAGACTGAAACTGGACACACATCTAAGACTCTCCCTGGATTAAAGATTTAAACTTAAGACATGAAACTATAAAAATACTAGAACAAAGTACAGGGAAAACTCTTGAAGGAATCAGTCTTGGTGAATATTTTATGAGGCGGACCCCCTCCAGCCCCCCCCCCCCGGGGGCAATTGAAGCAGCATCAAAAATACACTATTGGGATCTGTTCAAACTAAAAAGTTTCTGCACAGCTAAGAACACAGTTAGTAAAGAAAGCAGATAGCCCTTAGAATGGGAGAAAATATTTGCAGGTTATGTCTTGACAAAAGGTTTAATATCCAAAATACACAGAGAACTCAAACGTATAAGCAAGACAAGAACAAGTGATCCCATCTCAGGGTGGGCAAGAGACTTGAAGAGAAATTTCTCTGAAGAAGACAGGCGCACGGCCTATAGACACATGAAAAAAATGCTCATCATCCTTAATCATCAGAGAAATGCAAATCAAAACTACTTTGAGATATCATCTAACTCCTATAAGATTAGTCCACATCACAAAATCCCAAAACCAGAGATGCTGGCATGGATGTGGAGAAAAGGGAACACTACTACATTGCTGGTGGGAATGCAAACTAATACGGTCCTTTTGGAAAGATATCTGGAGAACACTTAGAAACCTAAAAATAGAACTGCCATTCGATCCTATAATTCCTCTGCTAGGTATATATCCAGAAGACTGAAAATCACATTATAACAAAGATAACCGTATCAGAATGTTTATTGCAGCCCAATTCATAATTGCTAAGTCATGGAAGAAGGCCAAGTGCCCATCGACCCACAAATGGATTAATAAATTGGGATACATGTATACGATGGAATATTACGCAGCCTTAAAGAAAGATGGAGACTTTTCCTCTTTCATGTTTACATGGATGGAGCTGGAACATATTCTTAGCAAAGTGTCCCAAGAATGGAAGAAAAAGTATCCAATGTACTCAGCCCTACTGTGACACTAATTTATAACTCTCATATGAAAGCTATAACCTAATTATAGCACAAGAATTGGGGAAAAGGGTAAGGGAGGAGAGGGGAGGGGGGAAGATGGGTGGAGAGAGAGTAATGACTAATTGATGTGTCCACATTTATGGTGCATCTTAGAAGGGTACAGGTGAAACCTACTACATGTAGAATATAAATGTCTATACACAATAACTAAGACAATGCCATGAATGCTATGTGAACCAGTTTGGTGGAAATATTTCAAGTTGTATATAAAACCAACATATTGTACCCCATGTTTGTATTTATGTACAGAACCATGATTTAATAAAAAAGATACAAAAAAAAAACTCCGTATAATCCCTCACCTTCTGGATCTTTTGCGGCTTTGTTTTTAACATTCTTATGATTCAAATGCCTCAGACCTCTTTATTTTTCCACATTTATTCTCACTTTTCCTTCTTTTTTGAATTTCCTTGCCATCTCTGCCTTTTAATAATTTAACCCCTTCTTTCAAAACTCAGCTCAACTGGCGGGCCAGCTTGGGCCCGCCAAACAACAATGACGGCTGCAACCAAAAAATGGCCAGGCGTTGTGGGCGCCTGTATTCCCAGCTACTTAGGAGGCAGAGGCAGGAGACTCGCTTGAGCCCAGGAATTGGAGGTTGCTGTGAGCTGTGATGCCACGGCACTCTATCCAGGGTGACAGCTTGAGGCTCTGTCTCAAAAAAAAAAAAACAAAAACAAAACAAAACAGCTCAAATGCTCACTTCTATAATAGTAAGCCTTCCTTTATCTCCTTCCATTTTTAATTAATCTCCTTTCTGCTTAGTATCTTATAGGTTCTGTCTCTTACAATAGTTTTGACCCCTTTCTTGTTTTGAACTTGAGGATATAGCTCATGCGTTCTGTACAATGCCTTGCACAGACTGACTTATTAATTTTAATAATAAGCTGGGTGGGGTGGCTTACACCTGTCATACCAGCACTCTGGGAGGCCAAAATGGCTGGATTTCCTGAGCTCAGGAGTTTGAGACCAGAGTGAACAAGAGTGAGATCCCAGTCTCTGCTAAAAATAGAAAACTGAGGCAAGAGGATTGCTTCAGTCCAAAAGTCTGAGGTTGCTGTGAGCTATGATGCTACAGCACTCTAGCCAGGGTGACAGAGTGAGACTCTGTCTCAGAAAAAATAATTTTAATGTAGCAAATATATTTCATCTTCTAGCTAGTTAAGAGAGAAAGGAAGAAGCCAGAAAAAAGTCGGCAGAAATGAGTAGGGGTGGAGAGCTGGAACAGGATCAGAGCAGCTGAAGGAAAATACCTGGTAGTGTGGTAGGGGAATAACTGGGCTCTGCTAAGAATCAGAGAAAGAAAGTCTGAGTTTGTCAGCCTTCTCATTCACAAATCAATCATACATGATGCCCTCAGACGTGCAATCTAGAACAATGGGCACTGAGAAGCGAATGAGCACAGACTTGGGAAAGCTTCTAGGAAATATGGCCGTGAACATGAGCTGAGCTTTAGGACTTGCCCTACATGACACTGATAGGCAACCAAAATGCACCCTAATAAAATTTAACCATAAGTGAAAATCCTGGTTTGTTTTAGGCACTAGAGACATAGATGGTACACGAAGCAGACAGCCTGCTCTCATAAAGCTTACATTCTAGAACATTTATTCTAATTGAACAGCGCTAAGGGTAGACCTTGGATGGTCTCTGTGGTTTTCTGACAAGACCTAGGGTAATTTTTGTTTCCTGAAGTTCCTGAGAGCTCCATCAAGAGTGATTATCTAATCGTGAGATACCCACAGTGGGTAGAAGTCATGGAAATTGGGGAAAGAGAAATCTCAGGAGTAGGAGAAAGAGTTGAGTATCTGAATAAGAAATTGGGAGTGAGGAGGATCTGACAAACAGCAAGCAAATCTGTAGTGATTTAGAAGCATAGTCCTGAGAGCCAAGACTACAAGACTCGACTCCAATCTGGGAGATTGGGTGTCATTTGGCATCAATTCCAAGATCTAAAGATCTGTGTGGGAATCTCAGAATCTCTCTGGTTATTTGCTGCTCTCCCTCTCTCTGTGCCTTTCCGGAGATTGGACGATGCTCAGCAGCAGCTACCTGTAAGCGTGGAGGCCCTCTGCCAAACCAAACACTCACCTTGTCTGCAATCAAAATAGCCTTTATTTGTCTTCTGTGCTTTTGTTTGGGTGCTCTCTCTACTTGCAATATGTTCCCTTCATCCATATGTGTTAGAGTTCATATGCACACTCTTTTAAAGCAGTACTTGACCAAAAAAAGGAAAATAAAATGAATTGATCATGTAGAATTTTTATCATAATTACAGTTACAAGGACCATTTAGCCTTCAAGAAATATATCCTTAATTTTCTATCCAGTTTTCTTCAGTGACTGTTTCAAAATGTAAATAGTGACTGCCAAATGTAAATAGAGTAGATAATTATATACATGATGGAAAGAGCACAGGCTTTGGAATTGGACCTAAGTACAAATCCTAGTTCTTTTTTTGTTTTTTTGGCTGGGCCTGGGTTTAAACCTGCCACCTCCAGCATATGGGGCTGGCGCCCTACTCCTTTGAGCCACATGTGCCATGCCAAACCCTAGTTCTGAAACACATAAGCACTATGATTGTAGCCTTAACTGCTCTTACTCTTCTTTTTCTTCATCTGTTAAATTGGGATGATACTATTTCATAAGGACTGTTATAAGGATTCAAGGAGAGAGTTTATGCAAATTAGTATATAAGGAAGAGTGATGGATAAATGTTAAATAGGAAGTATAAAACATTAAGTAATAGAAGGACAACAATACTGTAAAGAAGAGGTTGAATCAAAAAGTTTGTGTGGGCTTGGCACCTGTAGCACAGTGGTTAAGGTGCCAGCCATATACATCCAAGGCTGGCGGGTTCCAACCCAGCCCAGGCCAACTAAACAACAATGACAACTGCAAAAAAAAAAAATAGCTGCGGGTTGTGGCGGGCAGCTGTAGTCCCAGCTACTTGGGAGGCTGAAGCAAGAGAATCACTTAAGCCCAAGAGTTTGAGGTTGCTGTGAGCTGTGATGCCACTGCACTCTACTCAGGGCAACATAGTGAGACTGGTCTCAGAAAAAAAAAAAACCAAAAACAAAACCACAAAAGTTTGTAAGGTTTTAGGTTAGTTTCAGTGAGAAATAGAAAACAATAACAAATATTGACCTTCACTTATTTTTTTGGAGGCAGAGTTTTTGTTGCCCAGGGTATAGTGCCAAGGTGTCATCATAGCTCACAGTAATCTCAAACTCTCAGGCTCAAGAATTTCCCGAGTTCTAGCTGGGACTACAGGTACCTGCCATAACACCTGGCTAGTTTTTCTATTTTTAGTAGAGATGGGGGTCTCACTTTTGCTCAGGCTGGTCTCCAACTTCTAAGCTCAAACTCAAGCAATCTACCTGTCTCCAGCCTCTCAGAGTGCTAGGATTTACAGGCCTGGAGCCACCATGCCCAAACTTGACTTTCATTTTTATTTTTATTTATTTTTTGAGACAGAGCCTCAAGTTGTTACCCTGGATAGAGGGCTGTGGCATCACAGCTCACAGCAACCTCCAATTCCTGGGCTCAAGCGAGTCTCTTGCCTCCGCCTCCCAAGTAGCTGGGACTAGAGGCACCCGCCACAACGCCTGGCCATTTTTTGGTTGCAGCTATCATTGTTGTTTGGCGGGCACAGGGTGGATTCGAACCCGCCAGCTCAGTTGTACGTGGCTGGCGCCTCAGCCCTTTGAGCTGCAGGCGCCAAGCCATTGACTTTCATTTTTAAATGAAGATATAATCTGGTAATATGGATTAAATTATTCAAATTTGAGACCATCAAGCCAGTTAATAAAGTATTTTATTACCATTCATAAAATTCCTTTTTACAAAGCTCTGTCAGTTGGCAATAATTGTCACTTATATAAGTGTATCTTTTGATAACACCTTAACAGTAAAGCAAAAAATAATAATTTTACTCACAACCCCAGTATACTAAAATAGATCTATTTAATTTTTCTAAGACTTTGTCATACAATACGTTATTACTTTTACAGGATTACAGTTACAGGATTTAGTTATAGTATAACTATAGTTTAGTTATACTTTTAGCCATACCCTAATGGTTTTCAACATAATAGCTGCTGTTATTCCTGTTTTAAGGAAGAGGCAACAGGTTCAAAATGTCAAGACCCCCTATAGCCAATAGGGATTCAGGCAAAAGAAGGAATTTAAGCCAGATCATTTAACTTCAAGCCTCATCTAACCACACTGGTCAGTAGTAGTAAAGTAGCTGAGAAGTGAACCATCTTGAGGAGTAGAATAAAAGTGATGGTAGGCTCGGGTGCCTGTGGCTCAAGCGGCTAAGGCACCAACCACGTACACCTGAGCTGGCGGGTTCGAATCCAGCCCCGGCCCGCCAAACAACAATGACAGCTGCAACCAAAAAATGGCC
>CAUYON010146575.1:0-21042 GCA_963573935.1 Arctocebus calabarensis
TTTTTTGAGACAGAGCCTCAAGCTGTCACCCTGGATAGAGTGCTGTGGCATCACAGCTCACAGCAACCTCCAATTCTTGGGCTCAAGCGAGTCTCCTGCCTCCACCTCCCAAGTAGCTGGGACTACAGGCGCCCGCCACAATGCCCGGCCATTTTTTGGTTGCAGCCATCATTGTTGTTTGGCAGGCCCAGGGGCTGGATTCGAACCTGCCAGTTCAGGTGTGCGTGGCTGGTGCCTTAGCCCGCTGAGCCACAGGCGCCGAGCCTCTGTGTGCAAGTGTTCAGGAATGTTCACGAGCTCCTTCATACACAAATGCACATCTATATATGTGAACACAGTTCATGCTTGGCCTGCATAGCATGCAAACTTCAGAAGTATGCGGTTCTCCCACAGTCCCAGGAGCTGGCTGTGTGGACTTAGGGGGCCAGAATGCCCTAAGCTGGGACCTAAGCTGGCATTAGCAGAATTGGAAAGTGAATCCATGGGGGTGAGGGTCAGGGTAGGGCTTGCCAGAGGAGCCCAGGTCCCCAGTTTGGCAACCCTGCCCACACTCCTAAATAGTTTATGGTCTCTTATTTGAGAGCCTTTCTCACCCTAGAAGCTGGCCCTTTATGAGGGTTGCTAAGGCAGCTGGGGCACCCACTGAGCTGGAACACCGATCCTCCAATAGGAAGCCAAAGTAGTGCATTTTCCCCCTCCCCTTGGCCAATGGGAACTGCCAGGGATGCTGGCACCTTCCTCTGGGGCCTGAAGATTCCAGATCTTAAAGGGGTGAAGGTGCCTGGGCAGATCTCCAGAATTTTCTGCTTGGGTCTCCCATTCCTAGCCAATATGTGAGGAAGCCCTAACAAGTAGGTGGAACCAAGATGGACTCCTCTCTACAAGCCTCCCACCCTACCCTAGGGCTTCACATAGTTAATGCCATCCTTGATTCTTGTGTAGTTACCACTAAGATCAGTCATCCTTGTGTAGTTACCACTGAGATCACCCTTAGTGGCATTGGCAACGGTGTTTTGTACCAAAAAATGCCAAAGGAGATACAGTTAGGACTCCACTAGCCCTTCCAAAGAGCCCCAGACACGCCAGCAAGTAGCTAGCAAATCATGACGCATAACCAAGCTAGTGGTGAGAGCCAGCCAGTGAGGGGAAGCCCAGAGTGGAAGGGCTACAGCTGGTTACTTTTCCATTCTCAGTGTGACAAATTACAGTATTTAACTGATGGCTGCTATCCTTACAAAGGGCGTCACCTCCTTAGAGGGCCTTCTGTAGCCATCAAGATAATTGATGGGTTGTGCTATGAAGTTCCTTCACATTCCAGATGTCCTAAGAGCCCCCAGATATAGAAGCCCCCCTTGGTTAAATCAACCAGTGGCCAAGTGGAGACTTTTTTTTAACTAAACACAGCCTTAGTGGAGTGCTCCCCTGCTGGCCAAACTGAGAACCACCAGCCTGTTAGCCCAGAGCCTGGAGCTAATCCCAAGGCTTCCTTATGATACCTTGCAAGGTCTCAAAGGGCTCAAGTGACCCAGTCTCTGGGTCTTGAAAACTCAATGAGATGAGATAGCTAAGTCTTCACTGTTCAAAGTGGGGTCCAGAGACCAGCAACACCGGTATTACTTAGGAGCTTGTTAGAAATTAAAAATCTCAGCCCCCTCCCCCCCCCACCCCGGATGATCAGCTCATGCTTTAACAAGATCCCCGGGTGATTAGACTATACCGCACACAATAAAGTTTAAGATGCACTGACTTAAGTCCCTTCTCTCAACCCCTAATTAGGGGAAACTAAGATGGGAAAGGCAGGGCTCAGACCAAGATCACACAGTAAGTTAGTGTCTGAGCTGGAAGGAGGTCAGACTCCATGACCCTATCCCAGAATTTTGTCTTCCACTTCAGTTCTCTGTCTTTTCTCTCTTGTGAAGTCCTCATATCCCCTGCGGATTTGAGATGGATGGGGTTCAGATATAGGTTTCTACGCCAGGGGCCTCTAATGAGGACAAGAGAGGGAAAGAAAGGGGGCAAGGTTCGCAGCCAGGCCTGATGCTAAAGAGAGGGTCTGCAGGGAACAGCCCATTCCCACCCTTACCTCCCAAAGTCAGGCCCCTAGGAAATGCAACACCCCCACCACCCTGCCTTCTGTAATCTAGCTGGTCCTTCCTTCTGAGTCCCACCCTGCCCATCTGAGAAAGGAAGGAAGGGAGGTGTCAGCCAAGGTCACCAGTCGGTGCCTGCACCAAGCATAGCGCGTCCTACATGGAGGAGCTGAAGCAGCCAGCAGAAGGGAAAGAAGCTGCCTGCCAGGCTCCTGCCCAGTCCTGGTCAGGAAAGAGGGGATGGCCTTCGGGGTTCTCTGTCCTGCAGAAGGTGGGAACTGAAGCTGCCACATTAACTGTCTCCTCCATCTTCCGGAAGGAAGGCTGGGCTATTGCCCTCAGCCTGTGTGTTGGGAGTGCCTTTGGAGCCCTCAACCCCCCTTTCCTCCTGGGTTATTTGGCCCCTGGCCTGGGTGAAGGCCTCAGCCGTCCACACCATGTAGTAAATACCATTTAGTCCCATACACTCCAGTAGGGCAGTATCCAGCCTGCCCCAGCACAGCTGTGCACAGCCCTGGATACATAATAGATATTCAGGAAACATCTCCTGCCACAATATAGCACCTCCCTTCCCACGGAGATGCTGCTTTCAAGCCAAGAGGCTTTTGACCACCCATCCCACCCAGACCTCCTCTCCTGGGTACCCACTCTGGTTCCCCTGGCTTCCTTCATCCCCGGGGTTGCTGGTTGGGCTCCCAACTGCTGCTCTGGCTGTCAGACCTTTGCCAGAGCCCAACAGACAGGTTTAATCTAGCCTGCCAGATTCTCCTCCCTCCACATTCACCCATGGTTCCCTCTTATCCAGACACCTGTTGTCTATCTGCTCAGAACCCTATAGGCAGGACATGCTCACCCATTCATGCATGGGAGCTTGCCACAGATAGAAGCAAAGTTGATTAAATGGGGCAAGAAGAGGAGACACCCAGAACCTCCTCACACTCAGCCTCCCCCGGCCCTCCTCAGAACCTCCAGGTTCAAGGGCCCCTGTGCCAGCCAGCTGACCACTTGCAGGTTCACCTGATCCAACCTTTAGGGCCAAGGAGCATAGCAGAGGCAAAGATGCCCTCTCCTCTCCCAAACCCTCAAGACCTTGCATGCAGTCAAGGGGCCCAGAGACCCAGCCTGAGGCCCAGAGAAGAGGTCTGACTCACCCACAGTCACACAGAAATTCACCTACAGAGCTGAGCCTCCTGGAAACTCCTTGGCAGAGGGGTTTCCAGCACTGAGGAAGATATCAAGGCAAGTGTGATGGGCCAGGGATGGACACTGGCCAGGGCAGAGGCCTCCAAGGACCCGTTGAGTCTTGTTGGGGAAGGTGGAGCCTGGGTTAGGGGCAGCCTAAAGGGCTGCAGAGCTGGCAGGCAGCTGGGTGAGGCTGGCAGAGGCTGAGCACTCCTGGGAGGAAGTGACTCAGGCTTGAAGGGTTCCTTTTGCTGAGTCAGCACTGCTAAAAGTTTGCCTTATGAGTGTTGCGTCTGGACAAGTGGCTGGGGCAAGACCCAGGGACCCCAAGAATGTTCTAGGCCTCAGGACTCTGCTCCATGATCTGCCCTGGGAACCTCAGAATCTGGAGACAGCATCTGTGAACTGAAGGAGGGAGGGCAGATGTGATGACCCCCCCTCATGAACCTATATAAATCCATCCACCTGCTCGAACTCCAGAAGAGATCACTGATCCCACAAAGTATGGAGTCAGGCTGGGCACGGTGGCTCACACCTGTAATCCTAGCACTCTGGGAGGCCCAGGTGCGTGGATTGCCTGAGCTCACAGGTTCAAGACCAGCCTGAGCAAGAGCAAAACCCAGTCTCTAAAAAAAATAGCTGGGTGCTGTGGCGGGCACCTGTAGTCCCAGCTACTCAGGAGGTTGAGGCAAGAGAATCACTTAAGCTCAAGAGTTAAAGGTTGCTGTGAGATGTAATGCCATGGCACTCTATCAAGGGTGACAAGCGAGACTCTGTCTCAAAAAAAAAAAAAAAAGGTATGGAGTTAGGCTTGAGGGAGCTCAGTGCCTGCTTTCTGCCTAGAACCCCACCTCCTATCTTCATTTCTGCCCCATTTTCTATCCCTACCAGTACCCCTGGCTTGTACTGGCCAGGGGGCCCTACCCCAGCCAGCTTCTACTTCTGAGTTAAGATCTATCAAAACAGTACAACTGGGCTCAGCGCCTGTGGCTCAACAGGCTAAGGCGCCAGCCACGTACACCTGAGCTGGCGGGTTTGAATCCAGCCTGGGCCCCCCAAACAACAATGACAGCTACAACCAAAAAGTGGCTGGGCGTTGTGGCAGTGCCTGCAGTCCCAGCTACTTGGGAGGCGGAGGCAAGAAACTCGCTTGAGCCCAGGAATTGGAGGTTGCTGTAAGCTGTGATGCCACAGCACTCTATCCAGGGTTACAGGTTGTGGCTCTTTATCAAAAAAAAAAAAAAAACAGTACAACTGGTCAAGCCTTTTTTTCAAAGGGTCAGTGTTATGGCAAAGCTTTCAGAACAGACCCTTGCACATAATAAATAATCAATAAATGTTGACCATTGTTAATAGTGCTATTACAGCGGTTGTTATTATTGAATGGCCCAGCATATGGGTCTGGCATACTGTGTATAGGTGCTGAATGATGGTAGAAGCTGACATTATCATTATTATCATAATTTACCGCAGCCATCACAGCCTGACACATAGTAAGTGCTGAATGAATGATCAGTCCCTCTGTGGAAGGCCTCCTGCATGTACTCCCAATCTGGCAAAGAGGAACACAGGGGCACTCAGCTTTGCTGGACTGAGACAGGAGTGAGATGCTCAGCAGGGGACCGAGTCTTGGATGAGAGAAGCTGGCAGCCCTACTCTGACTTTCCTTCCTCCATTCCCACCCTGCTGATTCAGGTTCTTCCTGAGATGGGGTGGGGGGTAATCAGGGACCATCTGGTCTGGCTTACCTTGGAGGGACGTTGGTCACAGCAATCCGAGAGGGAGGAGCCCCATGAACAGGCTGCCCAGGTGGAGGCGGGCAGTGTGGGAAGAGCAGGCAGAGGACCCGAAGAACACAAGGACTACCTAGGCTCAGCGCTCACAGCCCAGTGGTTACAGCGCCAGCCACATAGACCCGGCCCAGGCCTGCTGAACAACAATAATGACTGCAACAAGAACAAAAAAATAGCTGGGCATTGTGGTGGGGGCCTGTCGTCTTAGCTACTTGGGAAGCTGAGGCAAGAGAATCACTTAAGCACAAGGGTTGGAGGTTGCTGTGAGCTGTGACACCATAGCACTCTACCAAGGGTGACAAGTGAGACTCTGTCTCAAAAAAAAAAAAAAAAGCAACAAGGGCTATCTGGGCTGGGTCCTAAAGAAGGAGTGGTGAGCCTAAGTCAGAGCAGGAGGATGGGAGCAGTCTGGGGCTGGGCCCAGTGGTGAGGAGTCTGGCCCCTAGAGCAGACAGGAGTGCTAGAAAGCAGGCTGAGAGAAGCCACTCCCAAACAAGGAGGAGCCCCGAGAATGGGCCTGGCCTTGGGCTGGGAGCATAGTCTTCCATCACTGCTGACCTCCCAGGCCAACTCTTTAAGGAGCAGAACTGGGGTGAGAGAGTGGTGGAGCGGCTGAGCCCAGACCTCTGTGCCCAGTTGCCCCCAGCTTGAGTAGCAACTGGATGCCCAAATATCTAGTAGTTACCCTAGGAACCTTAAGGGCAGGCCATCAGGGTCAGCACTACCCCTCATAAAGACACACTCCACACATACCCCTGCCGATGCCAGCTAGACTCGCTGGGCTTCTAGGCCAAGGAGGGAGGAGGCTGTCTGCTCTCCTGGCAGGGACTGCACCTCAAGGAAGGGCAGAAAGGGGCTCTCTGGGCCCTCCGGAGGGCTGGTACACACCCCTCTTCCACCCCTTCACACCCCATGCCTTACAGAGAAAGAGAAAAATACTTCCCAGAACGAGTCACTGGGTCCCCAGGGGGATGTGGGAGATGACATCAGGGAGGAGGCATGCACTCAGCCACCAGCTGCTGTAGGAACATGCACGTGCACGCAGATTCACAGGACTGCCACATGCAGCCGTGCACATAGGCACGTGCGGACACGTGCAAACACTCGCAGACACACGTGGACCTGCGCAATCCACAACAGTGGAGCCTACACATACATCTGCCCCAGAGACCCGAAGACACAGCCTGAGTCACCTGCTGGGGAAAAAGGCACTGTGCTAGGTCCCAGGGCCACAGTAGTGATCAACCCAGAGGACAGACACTGACTCCCCCCAAGGCTGCTTTCTGATGGGGAGACAGACCAGAGACAGGTCCGTTTAAAACATAACCTTTATGAGTTTGCAAAAAAGCCTAACCCATTCCGATATTCTCTCTTCTGTTATATAGACCTAAACAGTGTAAAGAAGAAGGGGGGAAATAAAAGAAAAAATATCTATAATCTTCGCAATGACGTGTCCATGCATGGGATTATGTGATACCTGAAGCTTGCTAGAAAGCAGGGGACATGGGGCAGTAAGACCTTTACCCAATGTTGGTCACCGTTGAAGCTGAGGGATGGGCGCATGGGGATTCATTACATTAGTATCTCTATTTTTGTAAACATTTAAAACTTTCCATAATAAAACAATTAAATACATACACATATATAGTTGGCAGCTGGTTATAAGTGAATTTTTAAAAATAAGGCAAGATAAGGAAATAGAAGGACTAAGAAGTCTCTTTAGATTGGAGCATCAGGGACGGCTTCTCCCAGGAGGTGATATTTAAGCAGAGCCCTGAAATAGCTGAGGTGAGAACCACACATATATCTGGGAGGAAGAACATTCCAGAGAGGACAGCAAACTCAAAGGCCCTGGGTTAGAAGCAAACTTAGGAGAGGAAAGAGCAAGCAGACCCATCAGTCTGGAGTTCCATGACCAGAGGGCACAGTTGTCCATGGTGAGATCCCAGAGAGGCCTGTGGACCACAGTAGGTGTCTGGAAACCAACCTAAGCAGGGCCAGAAGCCCTGGAGGTCAAAAGCAGAGGAAAGACATGATCCGATTTAGGATATGATTTAAAAGATCCCCCTGCCTCCTCTTAGACCATCAGGGAACAGAGCACCTGGGAGCTACTGCAAAGTCCAGGTATACCTAGTGGTGTGAACTCAAGTGGTGAGAGTGTCAAATTTGGAGTCTCTTTTGAGGGGCTAACAAGGCTTTGCTCATGGAGGGGATGTAGAACATGACAGAAAGAGAGGAGCCAGGCATGATTCCAAGGCTGAACCTGAGCTTCAAGACAGGGATTGACTTTTCCGGGCTGGTGAGCACAAGGAAAAGCTTGTGGGGCCGAGCACTGTAGGCACCACGCACCCCTACAGGGATGTACACACAATGACAGGCACTCATAACCACACATGTGGACACACACACTCCAGTACCAGGCACAGGCACAGGGCCCTCCTTACCCGCCAGTGAAGCTCTGGAATCAGTGCCCCTTCCCTTCTTCCCTCCAGCTCAGCCTTGGCATACACAGAACCCCCACCACACCGGCTCAGCATTTTCCTGCCAACTCTCACTCCCCCTTCCCCCATACTGAGCCCTGGAGCAAGGAGGCTCCTGACTCAATTCTTTCCAGAGAGGAGAGTCCTGCCCCTGCCCCAGCTCGCTATCCCTGGCTCATCTGTCCGGCTCCCTTCTCCATGACCAGATCCTGCTCCAATATCCCAACCTGAGGCCCTACAGAAAATTATCACTCCACAAATATGTACTCAGCACTCTCTGAGGGCCAAGCTCTCTGCCCTTTCACCTGCTGACTTGAAGCACACAGCCAACTCTACCTAATATGCCACCTGCCCCCAAAATGCCTTCAATTCCCAGCGCCCCTGCATTCCCACTAGTAGGATAGTAGCCCTAGCCTGCCCTGACAGAGAAGAAGCCAGGCAGCCTGGTACAGTGGAAAGTGCAGGGCACCATGTGTGGGCAGGGCGCCACCTGAGGCTGCCACAGACCAGTTGTACAGTCTCACAGGGACTCAATGTCTCTGAGCCACGTTCTGCTGGGAAATGTAACAATGGGAGTTCTGACCTTCCAGATAGTCATGGGCAATGACATAGCTCATGGCAATTAGCCCATGACCCAGCAAATACTAAGACTGAAAAAATGGTAGGTACCTGGTTGGCCTCTGCTGCTGTAAGGACACAGCCCAACTGGGGCAGTGACTGTCCTTGCTTATGAACTCATGGCCCTGAATGATGACCTTTCCGGAGGTCATCCAGTGAATTGGCCCCCAGGAGGTCGGGGATATGAGGTGGAGTTTCCTAACCCCTATGCCATGCTATCCCGTATGTGTGGTGTATGTGACTGCCAAGGGCCCAGTGGACAGCCCCCACCCTGGACTGACGACTACCATGCTAGTCAGGACATCCCAAGGAGTTTGCCCCCCAAGAAGATAGTGTGGCAACATGGGGTGAGGCTCAAGGCGGCGAAGTGATCAGCACCTGTTCCCAGGCCAGCCCTGCCATCTACCTACTATGTGTCCTTAAAGTGTTGCCCAATCACTTTTCTAATCTATGAAGGAAGGTTGCCAGTATTCTTGGCCCAGCCTCTCACCAGGGCTGCTCTGGCTCTGCTCAGAGGCCGATAACCCAGCTATTCCTCTCTATGCGCAAGTTCAGCCCATGTGTTTTGTTCACATAACCCTGTAACACCCATGTGGAACTCCATGTTACCAGGGCGGCGCCTGTGGCTCAGTGGGTAGGGCGCCAGCCCCATACACCAAGGGTGCCGGATTCAAACCCAGCCCTGGCCAAACTGCAACAAAAAAATAACGGGCGCCTATAGTCCCCAGCTACTCGGGAGGCTAAGGGAAGAGAATCGCCTGGGCCCAGGAGTTGGAGGTTGCTGTGAGCTGTGTGATGCCACAGCACTCTACTGAGGGTGATAAAGTGAAACTCTGTCTCTACAAAAAAAAAAAAAAAGAATAGAACTCCATGCTACCAACAAGAAATGAAAACATGGCACAGTTAAGAAATGTTCCCACAGGCCAGGCATGGTAGCCCACCCCTATAATCCTAGCACTCTGGAAAGCTGAAGCAGAAGATCAGCTTAAGCATGAATGAGACTCCATCTCTACTAAAAATAGAAAAAGTAGCTGAGCGTTGTAGCAGGCACCTCTAGTCCCAACTATTCAGAGACTTAGGCAGGAGGATCACTTGAACACAGGAGTTTGGAGTTTGCTGTGGGCTAGGCTGAGGCCATGGCATTCTAGCCTGGGAAACAGAGTGAAACTCTATCTTAAAAAAAATAAAAGGATGGCTCGGCGCCTTTGGCTCAGCGGGCTAAGGTGCCAGCCACGTACACCTGAGCTGGTGGGTTCGAATCCAGCCCGGGCCCGCCAAACAATGACGGCTGCAACCAAAAAATGACCAGGCATTGTAGCAGGCAACTGTAGTCCCAGCTACTTGGGAGGCAGAGGCAGGAGACTCGCTTAAGCCCAGGAATTGGAGGTTGCTGTGAGCTGGGATGCCAGGACACTCTATCCAGGGTGACAGCTTGAGGCACTGTCTCAAAAAAAAAAAAAAAAAAAAAAGGAAATGCCCCTACAGCATTGGGCAGAATTTGCACTTAGCTCAGCCACTCTAAAATGCTACTATCTGGGGGTAGCAGAACTGTACAAAAGAGCCTCATACTGCCCCCCTTAACCTCAGAGCACTACTGCCAAAAGGCAGCAAGGGAGTTTGGATCAGTCAAGAAGAGGCTCCGAGGCTTTAGCCAGCCTCCAACTCCTAGCCCAGGCATTGGCCATTAGCCTCTCCACACAGTTGGCCCAGGCCTGGACATGCAGCACCTCCCTCACTGAGCCCCATTTCCTGGTCTGTACAATGATGTTGATAATCTCTTGCACACAGGATGGTGGTAAAATAATGACTCCGCAAGCCAGTCAAGGTGGTTCACGCTTGTAATCCCTATCCTCTGGGAGGCTAAGGCTAAGGGATTGCTTGAGCTCAGGAGTTCCAGACTAGCCTGAGCAAGAATGAAACCTCATCTCTACTAAAAACAGAAAGACTAGCTGGATGCTGTGGCAGGCAGCTGTAGTCTCATCTACTCCAGAGGCTGAGATAGGAGGATCACTTGAGCCCAGGAGTTTGAAGTTGCTGTGAGCTATGACACAACAGCACTTTACCCAAGGCAACAGAGTAAGAATCTGTCTCAAAAAATAATCTAATGACCACCCAGTGTCCATCATGGTGCTGGCCTGCACTGGGAGAGGGCAGAGCCACAGAGAGGATGGGAGGATCCAAGAGCAGTAGGACTTACACCCCCTTGCCATATAGAACCCCAAAGAGGCAGCCAGACCCCAAGTGACAGAGGCACAGGATGTCTAAGCAGCACTGCAGAGCTCCCTGGGCTTGACTGCAAGGTGGAAGCTGTGGGATGATGACCATGGGCCCCAGAGTGGGCTCTAGGCTGCAGAAGGAATCTTTGCCAGCCCTTTGGTCAATGGAGGAATCCCTGTGTGCCCAAGAGCAGAGCAGAGAAAAAGCCAGACCCATAGAGCTTCAGATGGGCATTAAGGGAGGGCAGCAGGCAGGGGAAAATGATCACAGGGCCCAGCACTGACCATGACCAGGGCAGGCCCACAGGCCCCATACCTGGGTCCAAGAGCTCTGCAGGAGCCAACCCATAACATTTGTAGCCGGGCAGGAGTACAGGGAAGCAGAACACCAAAAGAAAGGGCAAAAAATGAAAAGAAAAAGGCAAAATTAAAATTAATAAGTTTAATTAAATATCTACAAGACAAAAGCTACATTATCAAATTGTAAACCAAACCCTTTAATGCGAATGCAGGCAAATTTTAATAAGTGTACTAGAGTGTAGGATTCAGCCTCTAAAATTCAAAGTGCCGGGGGCCTGCCTAATATCTTCACATGTGCCATCCCCAAAACTTATATGCAAGAGAGGGGGTCCTCAAAGTAATTTGAAATTACTTTTCTATCATCTGGGAGAATGGAAGAGCAAAAGAGAAGTTCAGATAAGATACAGAAAAATGAAGTTATGTTCCTCACACATTCCTTTATAAATGCAGTTCCTGAGTTGCAGCTGTCACCTTGCAATGTTGTCTTCAAACTCTTTTTGAGGGGACTGGGAGACTCACCCTACACTTCAATACCCCTCACATAACAGTAGTTGGGTTCACCGGCCTTCCATCCTTTTTTGTTGTTGTTTTTGAAGTTTGGCTGGGGCCGAGTTCAAACCCGCCACCCTCGGCATATGGGGCCAGTGCCCTACCCACTGAGCCACAGGCGCTGCCTGGCATTCAGGCCTTTCATACCTCTGGAGCAGAGATCGGTCACCTCCTTTTCCTTTAGGCCTAAATGAGTTAATCAGTGTGACTTTAAGGAGTGAAAGCTGGATCGACGCCTGTGACTCACCGGGCTAAGGTGCCAGCCACGTACACTTGAGCTGGCGGGTTCAAATCCAGCCTGGGCCTGCCAAACAACAATGATGGCTGCAACCAAAAAATGGCCGGGCGCTGTGGCGGGCGCCTGTAGTCCCAGCTATTTGGGAGGCGGAAGCAGGAGACTCGCTTGAGCCCAGGAATTGGAGGTTGCTGTGAGCTGTGATGCCACAGCACTCTATCTAGGGTGACAGCTTGAGGCTCTGTCTCAAAAAAAAAAAAAAGGAGTGAAAGCAGAGAGCTGGGTTCAAGTCTAGCCCTGCCATAGCCTCAGTGTGTGATCCTAGGCAGGTCCCATGTCCCCTCTGGCCAAGTCTCAGTCTCTTCATCTGTGAAATGGGAAAACATTGCCTCCTAGGGCCACTATGCCGACCATGGAGGACACAGCTATGTGAGCCCTGCTTTTTAAATCGACTGCAGGACATTGGGGTTTGACTAAGAAAACAAAACCAAAAGAAAAAAGATCTGTGTTACACTATGTGGAACCACAGAGCTGGGTTTCATAATCAGCCCTTTGAGCTATACCTAGGGGAGGTAAAGTTTGATTTTCCCCCATGGTCTTCTTGCCAGGGCTCACCCTCTTTCACTCCCTGCCCCAACCAGTAGAAAGGAAGGGGTACATAACTGGTGAGGAAGCAGGTTGGGGTGGGTAGGGGAGCTGAGCAGGCTTGGCTTTGGGAGGCCTGAGTCAGCGGGCAGGGCGGAGCTGGTCCTCACATGCTCGGGGAGGAGATGGCGCAGGAATGCTTCCCGCCCAGGCCCAGCCCCTGCCCACTGCATCCTGGCTCCTGCTCTTGTGGACGCTGCAGCTCAGCTCCAGCTTGAGAAATGGGAGGTGTCTGGAGCCATCCACCGGGCCTTCGGAGGCAGGCTGCCCTAGGGACTGGCTCAGGGGTGGGCAGGGACAGGCCACAGAACCTGCTCAGAGCTAGACTCTGGCGCCAGAATATCCCCTGCCTTGCTGAGGGGTGTGGCCAGCAGCCACTGCTCACTGGGCCTCAGGTTGCGCTCATGCAATGAAGAGTTGAACTTGTAGGTGTCTGATCATCCCAACTGCACCCTTCCCAGAGATGCTTATCCCACAAAGCTCTCCTCGGGGGTCTCTGATGGGCTGGCCTACAGGTCTGGGAGATATTGCAGGTGTGGTCCAGGCATGGCCAAGCTTGTGATACCTCTGCCCTGTGTATGTGTGACTTTGTGGCTATATACATCTGCATGTGTCACTATGTAAGGCCATGATGTGTGGTATGGCTGTGTGTGACCAAGCAGCTGAAACTGATGCTGTGAGTGTGGCCATGGTTGTGAACATGTAACACTGTGTGGCAGGGCAGCTGGGGTGCAACTGTGAGCACACGAGCATGCAGGTGTGGCCTCCGTACCCATGCAACTGTGTGTGGTTGTATCTGCTGCTGTTGTGTTTCGGAGACTAAGCGATCATGTCTGAGACTGTGTGGGTGTGTGGATAGCATGTAGCTCTGTCACCAGATGGGGACTTGGTGCAGGGCTGAGGCCATGAAGCCACCTGTCTCTCTCAGGCCTGGCTCTGCTCCTGGCACATTGGTTCATAGCACTCCTGTGTCCAGGTGGCGATGGACTACAGGAGCTGAGGTCTGCATCCACCCCCAGCCCCCACCTGTGGTCACAAAGCAGACTCCTTTTCCTAGGCTAGGCCAAGATTGGAGACCAGGGGTCCCCCACCCCCAGGTCCTGGTAGCTGCCCACGGCAGAAAGAGAAGCCTTGTTTTCCACCCCCCTCTGAGCAAAATGAGGGAGGAAACTGGAGGCAGCTGGGCCTAGCTCAGTCTGAACATCTGCCTGGCCTGTGATGAGGCCAGACAGCAAGCCCTGCCACCACCAGGATAGCCTCAATGCCTTGCTAAGAGGAGTTCAGCTGGCCTAGACAACCCCGAATTTCCCCAACACCCCAACCCACAGAGAGATAGAGATATCCTCAGACATCCTCACTCCCCACCACACACATCTGCCCCAGCCCGGAGGCCTCAGGATGCCCAGAGCAGGCCTGGCCCCATCCCAAGACTTCACTTTCTGATTCTTCTCTTAGATCCCCTGAGAAAAGTTTCAGCCCAACGGCCTAACCTTGAGGATGAGAGCCATAGTAGGTAGCCCCCATGTCAAGGAAGGGACACAGGAGGGCAACGCTGCTCTCAGAGCAGGAAGCATTGGGACTTTTCCAGGCACCGTGGGTTGAGAGGATTCCCGGCAGCCCTGCCCAGACAGGCCTGGGAAGGAAAACCCCCCAACCAGTCCTCAGACTCCCCCTCTGCAGAAGGCCACATGGAGGTCAGAGCTGAGAAGAGGTTAAGAGTGGGAAGTTTCTTGGATGGGCCAGAAAATGAAGGAGGGCAAGGAGGAGGGAGGGGAAAATTCCTCAAAAAGTCCCGAATCTGACCTAATGTTGACCCAGGGCCAAGGGGACCCACTCCAGAAGTTCAGATGCTTTTCCCTGAACAGGGAGCCCTGCCCACCACCTGCTGGCCCTTCCTCATCTCCCCTGCCACAAGCTCCCAGGCCCCTGACGTGGCCAAAACTCTCCCTGGTGGCCTAGAGCCTGGAAGCCTTGCCTCCACCGAGTCCACACTAACCACACCTCAGCCCGTGCTCTTTCTCTTCCATGGATGAACAGGCTCCTGTTCATCTTGACCAGGACATCCCCAAAGGCAAAGCTGGGGTCCTTTTTCAGTTTCCAACACGCAGCCACAGCAGGGCTGGGCACCCAGGATGGCTTGAGGGAAAGACACAGTTTCTGAGTCCCTCCCCCCTTTCCTGCCTTGCACTAGGGCTTTCCAGGACACGGCTCCTTGGGGAGAGGAAACACCTGTCTATTGGGATGGCCTGGGGCACAGCCTCCCACCCCTTCCTCACATAACTCTCAGTCTTAGCTCAGAGAGCAGCACAGCCAAAGCCCTGGGCAGCATTTCACCCATTTCAAAGATGAGGAGAGTGAAGTCTGGGGAAGGAGTACAGTCAGCCAGGGTCTGAGGCCACCTCCAGGCCCTCCTGCCAGTTAACATCTCCCATTGGCACAGTTGCCCCCAACTTTTGAGGTTCCGTGATAAATTTTTGCCCACTGTGATCTCAGAATCCGTTCCAAAGGCTCCCAGGAGTAATCAGGATTCTGTATTTGCCCCATCCTCATCCCTTCTGGGATCCAAACAGAAAAGTCATGTTTTGTTGTCTTCATTGTAAAAGGTTTATCAAGGAAAAAAGGAAGAATAAAAGAATCAAGCAGCAGCAGTCCGGAGTAGACCACGACCCCTGGTGGTGGTGGTGGGGGCAGTGGTGGCACAGGTCAGCTCCCCAGACAAGCTGCTGGACCACACCCTGTCCTGGGTGGGAAGGAGGCAGTAACCCCTTGGGGATGTAAACATAGGTCCAAGACAGCACAATCTGACCAGGAGCTAGGGTGCACATCACAGTGAGGCTGGCTATGGGCAGGTGGGCCTGGAATCCCTGGAATGGTGGTACGCGGGCCCCTATCTTTTTCCTCTTAGGTTTCCCACTGTGTAACTGGGAAGATCTGGGGAAGACAGTGCCTCAGAGGCCAAGGACCCTGGGAGCCTGAGGTCTGGGCCTGCTTAGAGTGTGGAGAGTTATTGCTGGTGAACTCAAACATATGGTAATTTGGGGGAGTCTTCTCTAGGAAGGTGCCACTAGGTCTCTAGGGCCCATAGTGTGTCAGCACCTTGAACCCAAGGTGGGTGGTATGCTGCGTGGTCCCCTAACCAAGGGAGGATGGGGCTCAGCAGTGGGGTGTACCCAGAGGCCCACAGGAGGGAGCTGGCCTGCAGCCCTCCTGTGGGGAACAGGGTGAAGGAAAGCCAGGGCTGCAGGTGGCTGCCACACAGGCTACAGTTTGGGAATTGGGCCACCAAACTTACTCAGGAAAGGTAAGGGAGAGAAGTTGTTTTTGTGCTTCTGTCCCTTTACCAAGCTGTTCTGCTCCTCTGGAAGTCCTTCTCCTCACTTACTGTAGGGCAAAACACAGCTGAATATTGCCTCCTCTGTGGGGTCTTCCCTGACCAGCAGAATGCTGTGGTCCCTCTGAGATTCCAGGAACCCTTGATTTAACCATCTGTCATACTGCCTATGTCTGTCGGTTTCTGTCTGACCCCCACCTTGACTGAGGACGTCACAGCCCTGGGTGCCCAGCATCTGATCCAGGGCCACCGCAGGCTTCAGTGTCTGCTGAGGGACAAGGGGTGGTGGCCAGGTGAGTAAGGCTCTAGAGGAGGCTAAGACCCTGGCCCAGCCTGCACAGATTAACAGCCCAGGCCTTGGCCTGGAGGGTTCCCGGCCCCATACTCACCCTAGCTGTGCCCCTACCTCTGAGGGGTAAAGAGTTCCCCTGGGGTACCCATTACTCCTTAAAAGCTCCTTCTCCCAGGAGGAGGCCACAGGCTGTTTACCTCACCCCACAACGACTACCCCTCCAGTTACTGCCAGGACAGGGAGACTGGGACATGGGGTGCACTGCAGAGGCCAGGCCTGGGGGTAGGGAGGGCCCAGCACATTGGTCAGAGGCTGTCATACATTCGCAGGGTCCTCTCCAGCTGCTGGCCCACCCGCTGGTAGAAGAGGATCTGCTGGCGCAGGTAGCTCTGCATCATGTGCTTGAAGTCGAGCTCACGGCGCTGGTGGAAGTGGTTCATCTCAGCCTGCAGAGCAAAGCCCACCACGCGGCAGCGCCTGCGGATGCCGTCAGCCTCGTCCTGCACCATGCGGCCCTCGTCGCTCATGCGCTGGCTTTCCTTCACCTTGGCAAAGGCGCCTGGCCAGGCAGAGCAGAGGCAGCAGGTTAGGGCCCAGTTCCTCTCTACTTGCTCCTCTAGCCTCCCTGCACCCCGCAAGAGCAGACAACACCCTCATCAGCTTGATTCAGACCTCACTCCTAAACTCCCCGGTCCAGCCGCCTGGACGTCTCTGCCAGGAGGTTCGCCAGACCTCACCCACCCCACCTTCCCTCAAAATCTGTAGCATCACCAGCAGCCCACATCTGACCCTTTTAGACATATTTTTTTCCAGGACTGGGCTTTTCCTCTCCCTACCCTCATCATCTCTCACACTGGCTCCTAATTCAGCTCAAACACCACTTCCTCCAGGAAACCTTCCCTGCATTGGATACCTCCCAAAGCTCCCAGGCTCCCTGGGATTCCTTCTACCGCAGCTGTCTCCACCCTGTGGTTTTTCTGACTGCCTCTCTCTGGACTGTAAACTCAATGAGGACAAGGCCTGTCCTCATCCTCCCTGTGTCCCTAGAAGGCCACGTGTCTGCTGAACTGATCCAACCCCACCCTTGTACTGCTGCGCCAGTCCCCCACGGCCTCCCCACCCTCAGAGCTTCTGAGAGGTTCCCAGAAATGCCCACAAGGGTCTCCTAATTTGGATACCTTCCCTGGCTCCCTACTGACTGCAGCTCAAGGTCTACATCCACCTGCCTAGCCAGAGGCCCTCTGGGAGTTGGCCCCTGCTTGCATTCCACACTGACACTCTGTTCATCAAACTCACTCTGTTCTTTTTCTTGCCTTCCTACCTCTTCCCACTTGATCCCTATTCATAATTCAAGGCTTCATCAGGCGCTACTTCTACAGTGGAGCCTCCTGCAGTTCCCCCAGGGAAAATGTCTCCCCCATCTCGCTTCTCCCCTGCCTCCCATCCCCACCCCATCAGCACTTCAAAGGCCACATGCTGTGTCTCCCCTTTCAGACCCTGCTCCATCCTCACCCCAACCCCCAGGGGACTAGAGGAGGCTTTAGTAACAACCAGATGACAGATGGGAGAGGATGAACCTGGGCAGGGGACCAAATTTGGAAAAATCTGAATGAATCAACAAGCAGTTAGTGAATGAATTTCAGTTCTTTTTTTTTTTTTGAGACAAAGCCTCAAGCTATCACCCTGGGTAGAGTGCCCATGGCATCACAGCTCACCGGCAACCTCCAACTTCTAGGCTCAAGCGAGTCTCCTGCCTCTGCTTCCCAAGTAGCTGGGACTACAGGCGCCCGCCACAACACCCGGCCATTTTTTGGTTGTAGCCATCATTGTTGTTTGGCGGGCCCGGGCTGGATTCGAACCCACCAGCCCATAGAGCCACAGGCACTGAGCTGAATGAATTTCAGTTCTGAATTTAAAAAAATTTGGCTAATCTGCCTGCAAGCCAGTGGGGATAGTTGCTGAAAAGGGAAGGCAGTATTCCTGTGCCTAGAACGGACTCCTGAGGAATACTGGGAATTCATTGTGCAAAGATTAGGAGGTAGGAAAGGTTATCGTGGAGGACAGCACATACCTTGAGCACTTCAAATGGACCCATTAAATATAAACAGCACACTCATTATCCATGCTTTCTACTTCTCCTCAAGGAGGGCTCTTGAGGGCCTTTTAGATGATATTCCTTTGACTCTCATTCAAGTTGTTTGGTGCATTCAAAATGCATTTTTTGAGCACTTACTATATGCCAGGTCCAGGGATCCACATGCTAGAAGTAACTCTGGATGCCTTCAGGAGGGTCAACACCCATATTACTTGGCAAGTGCCTAGCTAATTGGCTACTGGTAGCATTTCAGGCAGACCAAGATCAGAGAGTCTTCAGGGGCTGCTCACACAGCCCCCAAAAGAAATCTACAGTCCTCTGGTCCCAGCCCACTCAGTCCTTCTGCCCTGTTCCCTGAACTACCCGTACTCCATCCCAACAGCCCAGTCCTGGACAGCAGAAAGTGATCACCCCAAGGTCTAGGAGGGACCCAGTAGGACTGCAATCCCCAACCTTTTTGGCACCAGGGACAGGTATCACCCAAGACAATTTTCTCACATATGTTGGGGGTAGGGTGGGTTTTAGGATGATTCAAGTGCATAACATCTCCACCTCAGATCATCAGGCATTAGATTCTCATAAGGAGCTGTAATCTAAAACCCTCACATGTGCAGTTTATAGTAGGGTCTGAGTTCCTACGTGAATCTAATGCCCCCTATGTGATCACATGTGCAGTTTATAATAGGGTCTGTGTTCCTATGTGATCTGACAGGAGGCGGAGCTCAGGTGGTGATGCCAGCAATGGGGAGCAGCTGTGAATACAGATGAAGCTTCCTTGCTATGTAGTCTGGTTCTTAACAGGCCACAGCTAGGGAGTTAGGGACCAGCCTGGGGGTTGGGACTACAACAGTAAGAGAGCTCACAGCTGGAGAGACACTAGAAGTTAGCTGTTCAACCCCCACCCTACTATGTACAGAGGAAACCAAAGCCCTGAGGGGGCCCCTCTCAAGTTAGGGAGGCAGTAGCTTGCCCTCCACAGCAGGTGCTGGAGCCTCTAGGAGTATGTGTGGGGCCTCCAGACAATGTACAGAGGAATTCAAAAAGTCCCAAAGGATAGGAAGGACCAAAAGAAAAAAGGGGCTAAGGCGCCAGCCATGTACACCTGAGCTGGTGGGTTCGAATCCAGCCCAGGCCTGCCAAACAATGACGGCAGCAACCAAAAAATGGCCGGGCATTGTGGCGGGCGCCTGTGATCCCAGTTACTTGGGAGGCAGAGGCAGGAGACTCGCTTGAGCCCAGGAATTGGAGGTTGCTGTGAGCTGGGATGCCACAGCGCTCTATCCAGGGGGACAGCTTGAGGCTCTGTCTCAAAAAAAAAAAAAAGAAAGAAAGAAAAAAGGTAGAATGGGCGGCACCTATGACTCAGTGAGTAGGGCGCTGACCCCATATATGGAGGGTGGCGGGTTCAAACCTGACCCCAGCCAAACTACAACAACAAAAAAATACCCAAGCGTTGTGGGGGGACGCCTGTGGTCCCAGCTACTTGGGAGGCTGAGGTGAGAGAATCACCTAAGCCCAAGAGCTGGAGATTGCTGTGAGCTGTGACGCCACGGCACTCTACTGAGGGCAACAAAGTGAGACTCTGTCTCTAAAAAAAAAAAAAAGAAACAAGCAAACAAAGGTAGAAAATAGCAGAACAAAGAAACTGGAGTTAAACTTCAGTAAAAAGAACTTACCTGGGTAAGGAAACTCTGAACTAGCCTGTATTCCACCTGCCTGAGAAAGTCTGGGTGTAGTGAAGGTAGTGGATCTATATACCTGAGGCTTTTTCCTGCCTATGGCCTTGGAGGAAGAAAAAAACCCCTTTTGTTAATGAGGAGCCTAAGGCCCAAATAGTGGGAATAAGCCTACTGCAATTGCTATGTAATCAAAGACAGAGAGAGGGGACAGCAAAGGCCACAGGAGTAGGAGAGAGGCAGAGACCCCACCCTGCTCTCTGTCACTTCTCCACCCTGTGACTCAGTTCTGCAGCCAGGACCAGCTAATGCTAACAAACCCCACCCACCGGGCGGCGCCTGTGTCTAAGCAAGTAGGGCACTGGCTCCATATACCGAAGGTGACGGGTTCAAACCCGGCCTTGGTGGAACTGCAAAACAGAAAAATAGCCTGGCGTTGTGGCAGGCGCCTGTAGTCCCAGCTACTTGGGAGGCTGAGGCAAGAGAATCGCCTAAGCTCAGGAGTTGGAGGTTGCTGTGAGCTGTGTGACGCCATGGTACTCTACCAAGGGTGATAAAGTAAGACTCTGTCTCTACAAAAAAAAAAAACCCACCTACCAAGCTGGGAGTCAGGGCTCAGGCCTATCCCGCATCCCCCTCTATATTCTACATAGGACTCAAGCTGAGGACCCAAATGAGCCTCTTGCCTCAGCAGTTCTCCTGCAGGCTGAGTCCCAGGAAAGGGGAAAGGAGGGTCGGAGCCCATGAAGTGCAGAGACCCAGGGTCCCAGGCAGAGTCCCTAAGCCTCAATCCATCTTGCCCTTACCTTTTTTTTTCTTTAAGACAGAGTCTCCTTTTGTCGCCCTCAATAGAGTGCCGTGGCATCATAGCTCATAGCAACCTCAAACTCTTGGGCTCAAGAGATCCCCTTGCCTCAGCTTCCCGAGTAACTAGGACTACAGGTGCTGGCCACAATGCCCAGTTTTTAGAGACAAGGTCTCATTCTTCTTGCTCAGGCTGGTCTTGAACTCCTGAGCTCAAGTGATCCACCCACCTCAGCTTCCCAGACTGCTACAGGTACAGGAGCGAGCCACTACATCCAGCCTGCCCCTACCTCTTGGCGGTAGGTACCAGCCACCCCAGGCTGGGGGCAGGAGGTCTGAGTTCTAGTCCCAGCAATATCCCCTCCAGCAAGCCTCTACTCTCACCTGGGCTGCATATCTCCCCATGTCAAATGGGCCAGGTTGAACTAGATGTGATGTAATTGACAACTGCTCACAACAGTATAGTGTTTTAGAGTTTCCATACCTGTAAGATGGGATAATAACACCCGCCCTGGTATAGTTGTACACAGTACCAAGGACCTCACCTGACACGGAATAAGAGCTCAAGATGCTACAGAGTATGGTATGCAAACTGCTTTTTTTTTTTTTTTTGTAGAGACAGAGTCTCACTTTATCGCCCTGGGTAGAGTGCCGTGGCGTCACACTACTCACAGCAACCTCCAGCTCTTGGGCTTAAGCGATTCTCTTGCCTCAGCCTCCCTAGTAGCTGGGACTA